>OY757262.1:10151373-10171373 GCA_963584085.1 Pyrausta aurata | reverse complement strand
AAGGAAGAGGTTATTTATTTAAACAAAATACAACGACTTAATAATTTTACTCTAATAGGAAACTAACTTACAAATCAGACTTTACAGTTATTAATTTTAAAAGAACAATAGGTAACTAGAACAAAGGGAATAGCCTAATTAGATCACGAAATAATTATGCGCAAGAGATGTTAACGCTACGACGGCCAGGAGCGAAAAGAGGGCGACGCAGGGGCGCGCTCGCTTTATATAGGAACCGGTCGGGTGGGCTGCTTCTCGGTCTTCAAAATGGCGGCATTATGACAACACGGCCTCTCCTGACGCGTGGTCGTCCTCGACCACATGTATGAGGGCGGCATCCGAGGAGCTTCTTTCGGCCGTGGGGACATCATTGTTCTCGGCAAGTGGACTTGTCTGGGACTCCGTGTTAATAGTCTTGATTGTGCGTTCATGGCAGCCTAAAGTGGTTGGTATTGCTGTCAGGTCCGCAGATGGTGTCCGCTCTCGGCTGAAATTAGCAGAAAAACGGATAGGTAAGCAAAGTCTATCTAAAATAGCAGTTAGAACAGACAGAGGCACCAAGTTAGCGTGTCTAAGCAAACAGCAGACAGAGGCACGCAGTTAGCTTGTCTATGCAAACGGCAGACAGAGGCACCAAGTTAGCATGTCTAAGCAAACAGCAGACAGAGGCACGCAGTTAGCTTGTCTATGCAAACGGCAGACAGAGGCACCAAGTTAGCATGTCTAGGCAAACAGCAGACAGAGGCACACAGTTAGCGTGTCTAGGAAAACAACAGACAGAGGCACGCAGTTAGCTTGTCTATGCAAACGGCAGACAGAGGCACCAAGTTAGCATGTCTAGGCAAAAATCAGACAGAGGCACACAGTTAGCGTGTCTAGGAAAACAACAGACAGAGGCACGCAGTTAGCTTGTCTCGGCAAAAACAAGATAGAGGCACACAGTTAGCTTATCTTCATAGACTAAAGACAGAGGCACCCAGTTAGCATGTCTATGCAGGCGTCAGACAGAGGCACCCAGTTAGCTTGTCTATAAAGTGAGTTTACTTACTTGCGAAAAACGCGGCACTCGACTCTGGAGTCCACTTTCACCAAGCAATCAATGCTCGGCGTCTGACTGGTCAGTTTTTGCCACATAGGCCAGCCAACAGCGGGGCATAGCGATCATGAGGCAGAACCTGCGTGACACGGTGCAGCCCACGCATGCCCAAGTCCAACTTGCCTGTAACTTGAGACGTTTAGTTACAAAGACCATTCGAGTATTGCCTATTTTACAAGCTCATGGTGCGTTTATTTATTTACATATGTGTCTTGATTTAGCTATTTGTGCGATAGCACAAGTGCGGATGTTGTTAATAGCAACATAACGCATGAGTGCCCTTATGACCGGAGTAACTGCTTTGGTGAATTTGTGTTTGGTGCAGTTGAGAACGAGCTGCATCTTTACAAGATTCCCTGACTGTCTATCTTAGCAGCTTCAATACGAAGCATTTTAAGAGAAGCCTGTGCGACAGTACCGCTCCACTTGGCCGTTTTCACTATCTATGCATTCTTGGCGTTACAAAATTAACCAACTATTCGTCTAATAGTTTAAGCGAACTAAACAGAAAAACTACACACTAGAAAAAGCATGTTACAATTTATCAGTCTTGCTGCTTAAATGCATCGGACAGAGAATGTAAATACATCGATAATGGACAGTGTTATACCCACTTTATTTATCTACTGAAACTGGCAAGGAACTAAGTGAATTGATAAAAAGGGTTGTAAGTAAATGGAGTTCCAGGTTTGATCCAAAGTAAAATTGGCTAGTGATGAGTTCTGGAAATCATTTTCGTATTCAACGATTTGAACTCATACATGTATCTACGAAAATATCCTGCCGAGTGGCTAACAAACCTACTGCAAGAATGAATAATTGCTATTAATTTTTGGTCGCTCGGCTTAACCTGACCTTGTAAGATTGTTCAGCTCAAATACCCAATACTTCTGCTTCTACAAAGTCAACCTGAAGATAAACCTGAAGGTTCAGTATTAGAAGGACTATGTGTGAAAGTTCTGTATGGACGTTATCCGCGAGGTTCATCGTGCGAATCGGACGTGTCAGTGGATAGTGTTGTTTCTATTGATGACACCAATTGTTACATAACTCATAGCAGCACCTAAATATATTTTTTTCTCGAGATAAATTACGTTAGTTTTTACTAACACCGGTGCGTTCATAAATTGTGGGACAGCGGGAAATCTACCTCCAATCACAAATCACGAAGTTCAACAAGTAATCAAAGTAATCGTTGCGACACACAATGTTTCACTCGCTTTTATAGCTACCGCGAAATAATTGTTATTTAGGGTAGTCATAAGTACCGCACTACACAATTAATTGAAAAATGGGTTCAATAATAAGCGAAACGCGTCATACGCTATGTATCAACACGTCACACAAACTACCCTAACTACTACTACGGCACGGCTGCAGTGATGCCGCAAACTGTTTTGAGCAATTTAATGCGCGACAAAAGTTTACATTTAATTTTATTAATTTTTATTTACACTTTCCGATCGTTGTTTGGAAAAACAGACGGAGATATCATGACCTACTTTTTTACAAAATGAACATGTGTCCCGAGCTTCACCTATTTTGGGTCGCTTAGGACACAAACGTTGCAAGTGTTCAGTGGATCCACAGAAATAACACTTATGGTCTCGGTTTGGCGATCGATCACTACTAGCACTAGCATGTTTTCGTGAATTCCGATCAAAAGGCTTGTTTTGTTGCGGTCCCAAAAAGGTAATACGTCTACCCGCGTTTGGTTTTGTATAAATTGACAGAAATTCAACAAGATCTTTAAATTTTAAATGAGCATTTGTCGCGGCAGCGCGTATTTGAGGATCCACCACCCCACGTATGACAATATCCGTAATTAACCCGTCGCTAAGACCTTTGACGATATTTAAACGCAAAAGTGACCGCCTTGCGTATTCTGCGTAGGTAGCGTAATTATTCGAGTTGGTACTCATGACATCATACAAGATATTTGCAACATCGATTCTTCGTGAGCAGAGAGGTTTAAATTCGTTTTTAAAATTAGACCACGTGCGATCGTTGGTGACCCAATCGTCCAGCCAACTGCGAGCGTCGCCTTTAAGGCAGTTTGCGATTCGCGACAAACATTCATTATCGTCCCAGTTATTTATGCTACGGGCTCGTTCAACCTCTTCGCACCAAGAATCAATGTCGTGCAAGCTGGGGTCAAAGTTCGAAATATAAAAATGGGTGGATCTAACCTTAGTCAATGCTGTTAGGGCTCTGATGAGGCGATCAGTGGGGTCCAAGGACGTTACTGTACTTGCAGACGAGTCGTCCGTGGCACTGGAGTTCGACAGCGGCGGCGGCTCCCGCGGTGTCAATGGAGTTGCTCCGGTGTTCGCCACGATCGCGCGCTCCTCGGGCGCCGGTGGCAAGGGGCACACGGCTGGTTGGTTGCTGTTTTCCAGCGCATTCAAACGCGCCAGAATAGCACCCAGTTGGTCTTGCAAGTTATTGTCCTGAACAAGCCTGTTTCTACCTCTATTGCCAGTGGTAGAACGATTGGCCATGGTTCAATGAGTAATTAAAACCTAGTCGTCGTTAGCGCAAAGTAGCAATTTTAGGAAAAAAAAAGCAAGAATCTACGTGTGGCTATAAACCAGAGCGAAAGCAGGCTATGGAGCCTATCCCACTTCTGATTTTAGCGTTAACTAGCAAAATTGATTAAAAAAATAAAAACTAACACAAGGAAGAGGTTATTTATTTAAACAAAATACAACGACTTAATAATTTTACTCTAATAGGAAACTAACTTACAAATCAGACTTTACAGTTATTAATTTTAAAAGAACAATAGGTAACTAGAACAAAGGGAATAGCCTAATTAGATCACGAAATAATTATGCGCAAGAGATGTTAACGCTACGACGGCCAGGAGCGAAAAGAGGGCGACGCAGGGGCGCGCTCGCTTTATATAGGAACCGGTCGGGTGGGCTGCTTCTCGGTCTTCAAAATGGCGGCATTATGACAACAATATTATATATATTATATTATTTATATTATTATTAATATTATAAAGAGGAAAACTTTGTTTGTTTGTTTGTTTGATTGTAATGAATAGGCTCATAAACTACTGGACCGATTTTGAAAATTCTTTCACCATTCGAAAGCTACATTATCCACGAGTAATATAGGATATATTTAATTTTAAACAAAAATAGTGTTCCGTAAGATATTAGGGTTTTTCGGACACAAGGTGTAAAAAATCAACCAAAACAGTTACTTATTTTGCGTACCCTGCCTAAACTATTAAAGATAGAACCATAAAATGTTCTAAGTAATTGTAGATCTTATAAATATCTACAAAAAAGTCCGCGACATACTATACCTATCTATGTCGGGTGAGGCACAAGAACCATTTTTTTTATTGAAAAATCTTGATTATTTTTTGGACTACATTTAAACGCGTTTATTTTACTCATGCTATTAATCCTTATCAAAATTAATTATTTCATCACTAAGTACAGTTAATGTAAATAGTATTTGGTCTGTAAATGATTAAAATTGGACGTTTGGTTCTGAAGTTATAGCGATATTAAATTGGACGTTTGGTTCTGAAGTTATAGCGAAATTAAAATACATATTACGATTTCTGCTGCACGGCCGGCCCGTTGCGAAGTAGGCTTTACCAAGGCCCGGTGAGCGTGTGGGAGGGGGAGTTTAGATCTATGAGTAAGGTACCCGCGCGGCGCGATTTTCAGTAAAAATTTCTTTCACACTCACGATAAACAAATCCCTGGGCCAAACATTCAAATTAGTAGGAATTTATTTACGAAAAGAATGTTTTACGCATGGGGTCGGGGCTCCCGAGCATCAGTATATTTTGTTACCAGAAAATAATGTAACGTCAAATGTTGTGTATAGAGAAGCTCTACAATAATAGCTTAAGTTTTCTATCCTAAAACAACGGGTTGCACTCCGGGACTTAACAACTAACACCCACAGAAAGAAAATCTGTTCAGCCTGCGGATAGTGACTGCTTCGTCGAAGTTAGTGTCGGTGTCTGTGAATTGACATGGGAATCATTTGTTTGCTGACCGTGTCTTTCCTGGGTAGGCTTTTTGCAGCGGTAACCGACATCCACGCGGGCGGAGCCGCGGGCGACCGCTAGTTGCTTTATAAGTATGGGTGGGATATCATCCACACCACTGCTATGTTTATTTTTGATTGATTTAATTAATTTCATTATTTCTTTTTGATCAACAGGACTTAGGTACATAGAACATATGGGAGAATTTAAAACTTTAAAACTATTAGAATTTTTCCTAATAATTGTTGTATTTGAAAATGTTTCATTAAATGTTTCACAGACTGTTTTTGGGCAATCGGTTAATTGGTTATTTACGATTAGTTTAATGTTTTTATGGTTAAAGATTATTTATTTCTCAATCGAAAATACATTTCACTTACGAGAAACTTAAAAAATTACAATTTCACATAATTTTTCTGAGCGACGTGAGCTTCTAAAAAATAATACAACAAATGTCGGTATCTGAAAAAAATACAAAACAGTCGGATCGCGAGTTACTGCGAGCGATAACTATGTAACATGGATGCGCTAATACTGGATGTGGCACCGCTGGCATTCATATGGCAGGTATGTGGCATAATTATAGTTTTCTCAGCTTTTAGGTTATCCATTTTTTTGTAGTAATGAACAGAATATTTTGTTAGTGAAGTATATGTAAACAATATAAAATATGTATGTACATCTTATATTATATTTTTTTTATTTTTAACTGAAAAAATGGTAATAGTCATTTAGTATTCTAGTTATTTGTTTTGAGCTTGATGTTAATGTTATTTAGTTATGTGAGATTAATATGGAATTTAAATTTTGTTTTGATTTAAGATGAAAGATTTTAGTTGTTTTTTGAAGTTTGCCATACATTCGGTTGTTTTTATACTATTTGGTATTTTATTGTATAATTTTACACCATCGTGTTCGATGTTCTTTTTTCCATAATTAGTTCTATATTTTTGGGTAACTAGATTATTTGCGTTACGCAGTCGCATTTTCTGTACTTTAGCTTTTTTTATGAAGTTAATATTCGTATTTATGTCATTTTTAAGTATTTTATTTATGAGTATGCATGTATTATATATGTATGTTTGTCTTATATTCATTATGCCGGTTTCATTATATATTTTTTCGGAAGATGTAAGGTAATGATAGTTAAATAAAATTTTGATTAATTTATTTTGCGCGGTTTGTAATAACTTTAGATTGCTTTTAGATGCAGTACCCCAAATTTCAATTAAATAGTCCAAATGTGGTTTTATCAAAGAGTTGTATATTAAATATCGCACTTGCCTAGGCAAACATCTGTTAAAACTATGGAGTGCCCCAGTCAATGATATTAATTTCGAATGTATTTTTGCAATATGATGTTTCCAGTTAAGTTGTTGATCCAAAATGATTCCTAGGTACTTTTCTTTGAAATTTCTTTTAATTATCTGATTATTTATTTTAATTTGAAAATTATCATTAATCTTTTTGTTTTTAGCATGGAAAACTACGTAATGCGTTTTATTTGTATTCAGTGTAAGCAGATTGTATTTGAACCACTCCCCCAACATGTCCAGATCACTTTGAACTTGAGGCAAGATAGCTTGTACCGAATGACCAAAGTAAAATACACTTGTGTCGTCAGCGTACAGTGTGATGTCCCCTTTTAGCCCGATCTGGTAAATATCATTTATGTAAATTAGAAATAATAGTGGTCCTAAGATCGAGCCTTGTGGGACTCCACACGCAATAGCTTTAGAGCTGCTTTGGTTTTCACCTATCTTAACCATCTGTTTTCGATTTAGTAAATAGGAATCCAGTATTTTATATGCTTTTCCTTTGATGCCAATGGCAAATACTTTTTCCATTAGTATTTTGTGACTGACTGTATCAAATGCCTTTTTTAGGTCAATGAACACACCAAGGGCTATTTGTTTTTGATCCAATTTATTTTTTACTCTGCTGACAAGGTCAAGAGTCGCGGCCAATGTGTTCGATTTTCGGCGAAAGCCATACGATATGATTTTTGTAGAAAAAGTTAATTGAATTTAGAAATGTTTCTAAGCGAGAATGTAGTAATTTTTCAAAAATTTTTGATAAGGTTGGAAGAACAGATATTGGTCTATAATTTGAGGGGTCAGTTTTAGGTCCAGATTTATAGATTGGGCTTACTTTAGCGACTTTTAGGCTATCGGGAAAGGTCCCTTGTTCGAAACATTCATTAATACTGTTTGTAAGTTCATTTAAAATTAGGCTCTTAACGCATTTAACTGCCTTAGTGCTAATACCATCAATGCCACAGGCAGTATTAGGATCCAGACTGTCTATGATCTTAGCAATTTCGTTGATTGTTGCCGGTGTAATTTGATGCAGCTCAGTGCCTTGCGTCGAATTCGGTGTAATCAGTGGTCGGTGGTTATGATATTTTCTTGGGATTTCATTTGCTAGGGTTGTGCCTATCGAGGAAAAGTAAGAGTTGAATTCTTCGCAAATCCCCTCAGCGTCCGTAATTGTTCCTTTGCTGGTCACAAGTTTTTCCGGGCCCGTTGACTCCTTTGTTTTATTTTTGGATAGGTCATTTATCAATTGCCACATTTTTCGAGGCTTCTTTGCGGTATCCTTAAAACGCTTAAAGTAGTAAGCATTTTTTGTTTTTTGGATTAAATCTGTCATTTTAGTTTTTTCTTTTCTAAAGTTCTTTTCAATGTCTTTGTTAGAGGTGTCTTTTTTGTGTTCTCGCCATAGTCGATTTCTGATTTCTAAACCGCTTATAATCTCTTTAGTTATCCAGTCTTTCTTAGGAGGATTTAATGTTTTTATTTTTGTTATCTGGCTGTCCATTATCGAAGATCTAAGCTTTTCTTCAAATATTTCATAAGTAGTCTCATTTTGTGCCTGTTGTATACTTTTAAATTGTTTGTGTAGCTTAACATAATCTAACGACTGATACTTCATTCTAATTAGCGGTGGAGGTTGATAGCTGTGAATCTCGAAGTAAATGTGCTTATGATCCGACATAGCTGAATCAATGATAGCCATGTGAAAAGTATGGTCCTTGAGGTTGGAACAGACGTGATCTATTATGGTCTTGGTAGTTTCAGTTTCACGAGTGTTGTACTCCTGCTTAATTTTATTTAAGACTAGCTTTTGCCCGCGACTTCGTCCGCGTGGAATAGTGACATCTTTCTCCCGTTTTTTACACATTTACCACTATATCTTTGCTCCTATTGGTCGTAGCGTGATGTTATATAGCCTATAGCCTTCCTCGATAACTGGACTATCCAACACAAAAAGAATTATTCAATTCGAACCAGTAGTTTTGGAGATTAGCGCGTTCAAACAAACAAACAAACAAACAAACAAACTCTTCAGCTTTATAATATTAGTATAGATTTTGTAATTATTTGCCTTTTATGTATATTTGTATTTGTGACTAGATTTATCATGTTTCAATAAATTCACGTTGAAATCTCCAAAGACAACGGATCTCTTCATCTTCTGTAGTTGAGCTGAGTAGGTATCTAGAAAATTTTGTAGATTTGTTCTTTCTGGTTTGTAGATGGCACCAATATTTAATGAGAATTTACTGACATGAACCCAAAGAAAGTGATTATCATCTTCGCATTGTTCTTCAACGAGGCTATGTTTTAAATTATTGTGGACAAAGATTGAAACTCCACCTCCTCTATTGTTTTTCCTGAGGTTATAGTAGTGTGTGTATGAAGGTATTTCTAACAATTTAGCTTTGTTTTCGTTCTTAATCCATGTTTCTGATAAAATTATAATGGGTATTGTTTTATTGAAAGATCTTAATACACATTTCAGCTCATCTAATTTTCCTTTTTTAACAATACTGCGGACATTTGCATAAAAGCATTTTAACGATTTTTTGCTTTGCTTTATTTCCGAATATGTTTCAGCGAGTTGGTACGTTATATGCTTTTTTGGTGAAATATTGGTTGGTCTAAAAAATTCGGAGGGTCTTTTTTTGCAGAACTGTCGATATCGTCAGTGATTATGGGGATGCCTTTTTTGTATTTGATGCGCAGATTGGATTCCCCTTTTGAAATTCGAGCTGCTAATTCTCCTTTAAGGTCTTGTAGGTATTTTCGTTGAATTACTGTTTGGTCCGAGTAGATTTTAATATTTCCAGTTGGTTTAATTTTACTGCGCAGGAGTGACTTGGGTATTTCATCAGATGTGAAGCAGACTTTGATTGGGCGCATAGCGTCGTTCTTGAATGATCCTAAACGATAACACTTGTCAGGGTCTGGGCAGGCACCGTTTATGGTTTTTGTGATTTTGATTATTTCTTTTATATCGTGTTCATTTCTTTCTGCAGGTAACTTTGATTTTGATTCTGGGACTCCTACAATTATAACGTTTTTAGCCCTCGCACGTCGTTCATGTACTTCTGTAAGTAGTTCTTCATAGGTTGATGATGATGGTTTTCCAGTCTGAGATGTACTTTTCAGTAGGTTGATATCAGATTCTACACATTTCAGCCTTTTTTCAGTGTCATCCGAGGTGATTTTTAGGTCTTCTACTTTGGTTTTTAGGCAGTTTTGTTCTTGGATAATGTTATCAATAGTATTCCCTATATTGCGTACTTCGTCCTTTATGGTAGAAACATCTTTAGAGAGCTCATTGAGTTTGCTAATACTTTCCGCGTGTAGGTTACTAGTGGACGTTAAAAGAGCCATCATCTCTTTCATTTGTTGCTTCAAATCTGAGATATCATTTTTAATATCACTTTCGTCATCAGGCTGTTTGCGTTTGTTACGTATAGTTATTTTAGATGTATTGTCACTTACAGTCTCCAGATGCAAAGTTGACAGATTCGGTTGCGATCCGCCGTGCGTAGTGTATTCATCGTAGATCCGTGGCACAGTGCGCAGCGAGTGGTGGCGGGGGTATGAATGCGTCGATGCGTTACACACGCCACAATCCAAGTAGGCGCAAATCACTCACAGGAGTTACGTGAAATTAGATTTTAATGATTGATTAAATACGGTTATATTTTCAATGGAACTAAATTTAGAATTTTTAATAAATTTTGTGTACACGTCCGTCTTGTGCGGAGCTCGTCGCTCGACCTCCCTCCTTTTTGTATTGTTTGTAGTTAGGTTTTCCAGTCTTCGCATTTATGATTTTCCACATTGTTTTATATTTATTATCCGATTTATGTATTTGCTTGGTAAAAAGAAGTTTTTAAGATATTTTAATTGACCTTTTTAATATTTTACTATATCTTTTATAATGATTTCTTAAAATTTTACAATTAGATTCATTTAATAGGGTTCTTAGAACCCTTTTATGTTTGCAGGATATTTGTAAACTTTTAGTAAGCCATCCCTTAGTAGGTTTGATTTTTAACTTAAAATTTTCTATTGGCATGTATTTATTTAGAAGTCTTTAGATTATTGAATGAAATGCTGTATAGTTAGTATTTGTATCATTTGAAATATTGAAAACATTTGTCCAGTCAATATCTTTTAATGAATTTTTGAAAAGTAATATTTTTTTATTTGTGTATAATCTTTTTTGAACTATCCATGGCTTTTTATTTTGTTTCGTTATATTTTCTAATTTTGGCGGCTTGATAAAATCTGGCAACAAGGTTGGTCGCTTGCCTTGCAAACACCCGGATTGGCGGAGCAATCCGCACTGAGCCCGCGTGGTGGAGTATGGCTCATACTATCTCACATTTGAGGAGCATCTGTTCAAAAGGCCGTATTTCACTTCTCAACTTTTATTTATTTTTTATTTTTATTTAACTCGTAGCATTAAAATCTATAGAACGAGCCTAAAAACTTGATCAAAAGAAGCGTATTTTCTATAGAAATAAATCCAAAAAAAATGGATTCCAATCAAAACGGATGTATTTCTGCATCTTAATACATAAAAACATTGTCTTAGATTATTTCAAACAAAACAGGCATATTTCTCCTACAAAAATAATATTTTATTTATAATTCTGTTCAAAAGGTCATAATTTATTCCATACTTGACAACTTAACAAAAATCGATTAATTCGCTTATAGAACTAGATCGAGTCGAACAATGAAGGCTGTACATTTGAATATCACTGTCAACAACAACACCGGTGAATTTAAAAAAAAAAACTTTGCGTCGCCCGCCAGAAATTGACATTGACAGATCCCAACGTTAGAATTTTTGATGCGAGTGAATGAGATTTGTGAGATTTCGGATTTTGGAAGTTAATTTTTGCTAAAAATCATATTGTAAATGGATGAGCAAGGTTTAGTCGAGACGTTGAATGCTGGGTCGAGGAAAAAAAAGCGAAAAGATCGTTCGGAATATCGTAAAACGTAAGTGAAATTCCAATGTACCTACCACGTTCAAAATTAGTATTAACGTTAAATTGCTGATTAATTCACTTTTTCTATGTATCTTTTCAGAACTTATGCAGATGATGATCCCTTGTGCATAAATTATACATGCCCATGTGATCACAAATCGCTCAAAACTTTTAAATGTAAAAAGTTGACATTACAAGATATCATGCGAAACAGAAAGTTGTTTTTTAAACGCCGTGGGAAGATTGAACAAGATATATATCTTTCTAGACTATTGGCACCGTATGAGCCACTAAATCGAGGAAAGTCAAGTCCAAGAGCGACAGTTAAAAATCGAAAGGTTAGTTGCACTTATCACCTCTATATAAATAAAAAACTGTCAACAGTGTGCAAAAAAGTATTTCAAAAAACTTTTTCAATTGGAGAAAAAAGACTGAGAAACTTAAATGTCATGCTGAGTCAAGGGGAAACACCTACTGAAAAACGAGGTGGGGACAGGAAATCGGCCAAGTCAAGAGAGAAAAAAGAGAAGTTAAGAGAATTCTTGAAAAAGTTACCTGCTCAGGAAAGCCACTATAACAGACAGAAAAGCAAAAGAATTTACTTGTCATCAGAATTAAATTCTGCTAGGCTACATAAAATCTACAACTTGTCTGTGCCAACAAATCTGAAGGTTTCCCGCACTATGTTCCACAATATATTTTGCAATGAATTCAATATTGGGTTCAAATCCCCAGCTACTGATGCATGCAGTGTTTGCATATTGTGGTCCAATAAAATAAAAAATGAAACTGATAGCCAAAGAAAGCAAGTATTGATTGTTGAAAAAAGGGTACACAAATTAAGATCCAATGTTTTCTATGACTTATTGAGAACACCAACTGCTGACAGTATAAGGCTTTGTTTTGATTTGCAAAAGGTATTACCATTGCCAAGAACACCTATACAGGACGCCTTTTACAGTAGGCAAATCAGTTTTTACAATTTCTGTATCACTGAATTAGACAAAAACAAACCTGACTTTTTTGTATGGGATGAAACGCAGGCTTCACGTGGGTCTCTGGAAATTGGATCAGCTCTGCTGACATACTTGACCAATTTACCTATTCCTGAAAATGTCAAATATCTGAAGTTGTATTGTGATGGATGTGGCGGACAAAATAAAAATAGCCACATCCTTCATTTGCTGATTTACTGGTTAGTGAATAACAATAACTCAATTGAAGAAATCACAATAACTTTCCCTGTACGTGGGCATAGTTTCTTGCCTGCAGACCGCATATTCGGAAGAATAGAAAAAGATATTAGGAAAATACCTATTATTACTCACAGGGCAGGGTACATAGAAATCATAGAGAAACATGGGAAAGTTCATGACATTGGCTCTGACTGGCTACTAAAAGACATAAAAAAGTTTGAGCTAAATTACAAAAAGCTAACAAAAATTCAAACTGCAAAAAGAATTAAAATAAGAAAAATTAAAGGTCCAGGAGGTCGTTTCAAAGATGTTAGGATTTGTGCATTCGAAAACTATCGTTTTGAATCAGGCACAGAGGAATTTGAATCATTATTGAAGCGTGGTAAACGACATCCAAAACAACTGCAAGAACATCCAATAGGCAAAGGTCTCACTGTAAATAAAAAAAAAGATGTCACAGCATTATTAGTCAAACAATTCGGTGAAGAATGGGCCATGATGGAAGATTTACAATGGTACAAAAATATTCTATTGAATGAACATAACACACTCAATGAGGATGAGGAACATGATCACGAAGAAAGTGAATGCATTTGCATGGAAGATGACATTGGGGACATCAGAGTTTAAACATTTTATTATACTGAGCACCTCTGAGTCTGATATTGTAATGTTATATGATTATTGATTTAAAAATAAAGACAGATTTAAATAACTTTGTGTTTTAATTATTTGGTATTAGATACCAAAAATTCCATTCTAAAAGCCTTATTTCCATAAGTGTCAAATCAAAAGGGCATATTTTTAGAAGTGACAAATCATAAGGTCGTATTTCTGACTTGTCCAATCAAAAAGTCGTATTTCTGAAATAAAAGTAAATAAAAAAAAATGAGTAATGTATTTTTTTTATTTTCGAAAATGCTAAATTTATTGTAGTCTTAATCTTCATATTATGGTATAGTTAAATATATTTTAGCATTGTCTTAGAAATTATAACAAGTTTTTTTCTGTTTTTGTAAAGTTTGTTTATGACAAAAATATGGCCTTTTGAACAGATGCTCCTCATTTGTGGTAAGGCCTTTGCCCAGCAGTGGGATGCTTACAGGCTAAACGTATTTTCTAATTTTAACTGTATGTTTACTGATTTGTGACCAGAAAGGCCGTAGTCTTTAACATATGTTTTTAGGGTTCCGTAGCCGAATGGCAAAAAACGGAACCCTTATAGTTTCGTCAAGTCTGTCTGTCTGTCTGTCTGTCTGTCCGTCCGTATGTCACAGCCACTTTATTCTGAAACTATAAGCATCACCTAGCTGAAACTTGGTAGGTAGGTGTATTTTGTTCACCGCTTTCCGATTCAGATACAAAAAGTAAGAAAAAATAATATTTAAGGGGGGGCTCCCATACATGAAATTAAGAGCTAAAAATTTTTTTTTACTCAAACCTATGCGAGTCTATGGATAGGTCTTTGAAAATGATGTTGAGGTTTCTAAAACCATTTTTAGGGTTCCGTAGCCGAATGGCAAAAAACGGAACCCTTATAGTTTCGTCAAGTCTGTCTGTCTGTCTGTCTGTCTGTCTGTCTGTCTGTCCGTCCGTATGTCACAGCCACTTTATTCTGAAACTATAAGCATCACATAGCTGAAACTTGGTAGGTAGGTGTATTTTGTTCACCGCTTTCTGATTCAGATACAAAAAGTAAGAAAAAATAATATTTAAGGGGGGGCTCCCATACATGAAACTAAAACCTAAAAATTTTTTTTTACTCAAACCTATGCGTGTGGGGTGTCTATGGATAGGTCTTTTAAAATGATGTTGAGGTTTTTAAAACCATTTTTTCTAAAAGTGTAAGGTTTGAGATATAGACGCTTCCAAAGTTGTAAAATGGGCGTCCCCCCCCCTCTAACTTTTGAACTAAGAAAGTGAAAATTTTGAAAAAAATATATGATGTAGATCTCAACAAAAACTTGCAACGAAAATTGGTTTGAAGGAGATCGAACCAGTAGTTTTTGAGATATTGCACATTTTTATCAACCGCAAATATAACTTTGTCTTTCATACAAACATTATGAAAAACAAAGTTATTTTTGTTGTCGCAATATATTGTGATGTTTTCGTTAAGTGAAAGTAAGTGGACCCTGAATTCAGTTAAGGGTGGCACGGAACCCTCAGTGCGCGGGTCCGACACGCACTTAACCGGTTTTTTTCTTTTTCTAAAAGTGTGAGGTTTGAGATATAGACGCTTCCAAAGTGGTAAAATGGGCGTCCCCCCCATCTAACTTTTGAACTAAGAAAGTGAAAATTTTGAAAATAATATATGATGTAGATCTCAACAAAAACTTGCAACGAAAATTGGTTTGAAGGAGATCGAACCAGTAGTTTTTGAGATATTGCACATTTTTATCAACCGCAAATATAACTTTGTTTTTCATACAAACACTATGAAAAACAAAGTTTTTTTTGATGTCACAATATATTGTGATGTTTTCGTTAAGTGAAAGTAAGTGGACCCTGAATTCAGTTAAGGGTGGCACGGAACCCTCAGTGCGCGGGTCCGACACGCACTTAACCGGTTTTTTGGACAAATGGTTTGTAATTTGTAAGTATTAGGTCTATGGAAGTTGCTGTATTTTTTGTCTCTCGTGTATGTTCCTTAATTAGTTGTTGAAAATTATATGAGCTAATAAAATCGATGAAATCTTGTTTTTTCTTTTTATCTTTATTCTTTTTACTTAGTATATCTATATTAAAGTCTCCGCCAATTATTATAAATTTATTTTTATCTTGAAGTTTTAGTTTTGTGAGTAGTTTGGTCATTTGTTTATAAAAGATATTAATGTTTCGGTCTGCTCTATATAAACCTATCACAATAGTGTTTATTTGAGGTAATTCTATTGCACTAAATTCTATTATGAACTCTTTTGACAATCTAACTATATCATCCCTATTTATATAATTTAAATGTTCTTTAATTGCTATACAAACTCCGCCTAACTTGTGTTTTTTTCTACAAAAAAGGATGCTATTTTATACCCAGGTAATCTGATCGTATTACAGAATTCTTCATTTTTGCTGATTTCGGATAGTGAAAGAATATCTATATTAGAGTTTGATATCAATAATTATTCGATTGTATTTAACTTATTTCCTATATTTGAATAGTTAGATACGGGATTGCTACCATGTACCTTATTATTTATGAGCTTCCGATATTTCGGCACTGTTGTTTTTTAGTGTTGTTTATTTAGAACATTAGAGACCTTGTCTGTCACTCCTCACCAGTATTTTTGCCATACATAAAAGGAGTGACAGACAAGGTCTCTAATGTTCTAAATAAATATTCACTAAATACTGTCTTCACTCCATTAAGAAAAGTGGCACAATGTTTAAGATCTCCCAAAGACAGTTTCCCACTACAAAGACCTGGTGTCTACAAAATTGACTGCAGCTGCGGTAGCTCATATATTGGCCAAACTAAACGTTCCATAGCGTGCCGAATGAGTGAACACATAAAAGCGGTCAAAAACAATGACAGACAGAAATCTGTTATTGCTGAACATTTATTAGAATCGGGGCCAAATCTCTGGATCGAGTTCCACAACCCTCAGATAATTTCGACAGAACGCCACTACATACCAAGATTGGTTAGGGAAGCGATCGAAATAACTTAATACAAAAATTTCAATCGTGAGGACGGGTTTAAATTGTCAAGTGTCTGGAATCCAGTGGTTCGAATGTGTAAAAACCGTGTAAATAAAAATAGTGCCGTTTCGCGAACAGATACTGTCAGTGTTGTGTGTCGAGAACAGACGCGAGTAAATAGTGAGTTTGTGGACAATGGTACCGGCGGCGAGCGGAATAAACGACTTCGAAGGAGGGTAGACCGATATGTCTGCCAATAACAACCCACCCGCAAGTTCTCTTCAGTTACTCCGTGATCATGGCGCTTGCAACAGTGCCGAAATATCGGAAGCTCATAAATAATAAGGTACATGGTAGCAATCCCATATCTAACTATTCTAATGTTAGTGACCATGAAAGTTTAAAACAATATATTATTTCCTATACTTTAGTAGTAGTAGTAGTAGTAGTTTAGTTAGTGAATTAACGAAATGAATTGTTCTTCTTGTACGTCGTTTCTTGGTCTTTGGTTTCTGGTACTGTTGTCACAATAGACTGTGTGTCTGCTTTTTCAGAATCATTTATTTTTATTTGTTCCAGGGAGTCTTCAGTTAGTTGTCCATTGATCCATAGACTGTTATTTTTTATTACGGCATGGAGACCTTTGTGTCGGGCATCTCGTAGTTTTTTTCTGAGAGAATTTCTTTCCGTTAATTTATCACCAGTGATGAATTGGCTTACAGCTAGTCCGGTATTTTTAAAGTGCTTTGAATTATCCAGTATGTATCTTGTTAATATTTTACTGATGAATTCTATTTCTAAAGGTCTACGATTACCCTTTCTTCCTATGCGTTTTATTTCTTCAATATACGGGTTAGCGTTAATATCTAAAATGTATGCAAAGATCCTGTTAACGCTTTCGTATAGGTCGTATTTATTTTCATGTTGCGGCTCTGGTAACCCATAAAGTACAATTTTTTTTTTTTACGATATCCGAATCTTCTATTTGTTGTTCTATGTATTTTATTTTATCGTCCATTTTGCTGATTTTTCCTTTAATTTCTTCCTAGTCTTTAATTAGTTGTGTTGAAGTGTGTACAGTGTCTTTCTGTATTTCAGCAATCGCGTTTTTAAATTCTGTTTGTATGGTTTCTTTTAATTCTTCGAGGATAGATGTTTTTATTTTTCCAAGTTTGATGTCCAGAATCTGACTAAACTTATTCAAAGAGATCGTTTCATCATCAGCGTTGTTTGATTTAGAGCAGGGAGAATTATTGAAGGTACAATCTGTTAATTGTGTGTCTCCCGTGATGTCGTCAACGTCTTGAACTAGTAAACTGTCATCAGTGGTTATTTTGGTTTTGGCTTGTTCAGGTTTTCGTCTGAAGGTAATGTTTGCGCTGTCGGAGACGTCAAGGATGCCGATTGAGGAATGGGGCCTTGTGGGAATGTCCGGGTAATTACTTTTTGGCGTTAGACAGGTAGATTCGTTAACGTCATATAGCGGGGATCTTGTAGGGAGTAGATGCCCAGCTTCGTTGTTCATCTTTTTTGCCGAAAGAATAGACTCTTCTTGACGCTGGCGAACTGGAGTATTTTTATTATCTAATTTCGGTTTCTTTGCTTTACAAAGTGGGCATAGCCACGACTGTTTGTGTTCTTTAGTCATAGTATTATAAAATCTTTGTTCTGAAACATTTGCGCAGTCTAAATCATAACATTGCGTGCACTCTAACCATTTCAAGTAGCGTCTGTCGCATATTTTTTGGATGCATCCAGCGCAAGTATGTTCGACTTTTGATGCCATTTTTATAGGTTATTTTATTTGAAGACGATTTTTGCATACAAAAAGTCAACGGCACAGGCGGGATTCGAAACCTCTAAGTTAAGAGTTCGTTGAGGTGCGGACCACAGCACTCCGCGCTAAGCTATCGATGCAGTAATGGGGCGGACGAAATATGAATGCACTTATGACGACTGGCGTAGTTTTTAGGGTTCCGTAGCCGAATGGCAAAAAACGGAACCCTTATAGTTTCGTCAAGTCTGTCTGTCTGTCTGTCTGTCTGTCTGTCCGTCCGTATGTCACAGCCACTTTATTCTGAAACTATAAGCATCACATAGCTGAAACTTGGTAGGTAGGTGTATTTTGTTCACCGCTTTCCGATTCAGATACAAAAAGTAAGAAAAAATAATATTTAAGGGGGGCTCCCATACATGAAACTAAAACCTAAAAATTTTTTTTTACCCAAACCTATACGTGTGGGGTGTCTATGGATAGGTCTTTTAAAATGATGTTGAGGTTTATAAAACCATTTTTTCTTAATGTGTAAGGTTTGAGATATAGACGCTTCCAAAGTGGTAAAATGGGCGTCCCCCCCCATCTAACTTTTGAACTAAGAAAGTGAAAATTTTGAAAAAAATATATGATGTAGATCTTAACAAAAACTTGCAACGAAAATTAGTTTGAAGGAGATCGAACCAGTGGTTTTTGAGATATTGCACATTTTTATCAACCGCAAATATAACTTTGTCTTTCATACAAACACTATGAAAAACAAAGTTATTTTTGGTGTCGCAATATATTGTGATGTTTTCGTTAAGTGAAAGTAAGTGGATCCTGAATTCAGTTATGGGTGGCACGGAACCCTCAGTGCGCGGGTCCGACACGCACTTAACCGGTTTTATGAATGAAGGGGCCTTGTCAGTTGACTTTGAAGACCAATTGTTAATTTGTGTAGGTAGTTCCTGGTTAAAATGTATTTCACATTAGAAAACAGTGTAAATTTATTGTTTTCCTACTTATTTCACTTTGTTTTGATTGTTATTTATTGATTTTTGCACTAATAGTATTTAACTTTCGCATTAGTCACTCTTTGCGCGCACTTTTTACACAGTTTTAGTTCAAGGATGCACCACTGTTGTTATATTCACTGTAATTTACGTTTTAAATAACTTTTTGTAGCTACCATTATTGTCACATATTTTTCACCAATATAACAACTTATTTATGTCTTGTTCTGTGTGTTTTGTACGGAAAAAATATTTTAAAAGATTAAATACGACGGAGCTGAATGTTCACTCGATGGCAGCGCCATCTACTCTCTACTACGACTATTGGCATCACATACGGAATTTTGAAAAATAGTGCAATTGTGCGGTTATTTCACCAGATGATCGAATGTTATTATTTACTAGTGGTAACAATATTAAAAACTGGTTGGTCGCGCAGGGTTCATTGGTTCCCGTGGCAGTTAGGTTAGTTAAACCACTTAAAACTCGAGAACTCGAGTTGACCGATGGACCGATTTTCATGATTTTTACTTTGTTGGATTAGTCTGGGCCCCAAATAGCATAATAACTATAAAACGGGACCGGGACGAAACGAAGTTCGCTGGATTTGCTAGTCTTTTATGTACATAAAAGAAAGTCGTGTAAGTTACACCACTTATACATATATACCACTATAACTCGAGAACTGGTGGATTGATTTTCATAATTTTAAATTTGTTGGATTCGTAGATGCCCTAAATAGGACATAGGGGGAAACAAATTTCGCCGGTAACATATAAATGATTAAAAACGAGTAGTAAAAGGGATCAAAGATGAATTATGGGGAATCTAAAAAATCCAAAATCTAAAAAAATATAATGATATTTCAAAATGTAATATGTATTTTCTCAGGTACCAATTAGGTACTAAATGCTAGCATAGGTTCCAGAATGATACCTATAGCAGAAACCCCAATATGATTTCATACAGGCCAACCTG
>OY757262.1:10096472-10151173 GCA_963584085.1 Pyrausta aurata | reverse complement strand
ACTATAATCCATCCTGATACTACCCTATCCTTTGCAAGGAAAGACGTGTGCTGTCAAGGAGCAGCCTTGACCAAACATCGTCCTCTCTCTTCAAGTGCCATTCAAATATCCGATAAATGACAATTGTAGTTCTTAGTTTTAAAAACTAAAGGGAAAGAAGGAGCAACAAGCGTGCTCCCTTGAATTAGGCACAAAGAAAAAAAAAAGTGTGGGTGTGAAAATCCCGCTTCTGAGATGTAAGCGTATCACTTATGTTACTTTGATACGGCAAGCTTAATATTGAAAGATTTACTAAACAGGGAAATAAAAACACGGTTACTCACTTTTTAGCTCCTTATATTCTCCTTTAAATCATCACTATTTGTTTAAAATACAATATTCACTTTCGCACCGATATGATAGAAACAACCGTCCACTTTGACGAGCGAGATTGAACTGTCTCCCACCACCACCTAACTTAACCAGTATTTATAATATCTTATCCCCACAAAATAATGAACAGTGGCGCCATCTGTAACGACAGTATAATCAATTGACGTACTTTTAATCACAAAGTCAAAATACAGGAAGTAGTGCACAGTGGCGCCATCTGAAGTGTCAGTTCAATCTGTATCAATCAATTGTCTAACTCTTAATCAATAATACAGTCAAATATTGGTAAACATATGTAAATGATGTAGAAATATGATAAATTGATGACATACTTAAGACTTAGTAACCTGTAAGGTATTGCAAACAGTAATTATTACACAAATAACATACTACGAAAAAAGTAAATATTTTGCAAAGTTAAATTCTCTCTGTCAAAAAATCACTAATGCTATAGAAACATTTTTCAATTAAGTATTCATGCAATTTAGATTTAAATATATTAACGTCATTCATGTCTCTGATTGATTTCGGAATTTTGTTGTAAACCCGAGGAGCATTACCAAATACACTTTTACTAAATAGGCTAGATTTAGCACATATTGAGCACAATTTATCCTTGTGGCGTTCTCGAGCCATAAATTCAATTTTTTCAATGCTATGTCTTATAAACAAAGCACATTCCAAAACGTAGATGCAAGGCAGGGTCAAGATTTTTTTGTCAATAAAATAAGGCTTACAGGCAATAGACCCGAACTCTTGGATGATATGCCCCTAGACCATTTACAACTTCCTCACTCAATCGTAGACCAGGGTAATCCGCAGACTATCGCAGTGTTAGGTGTTCAGTACAACCCTGTGAGCGACTCATTTACCTATAAATAAATAAATAAATAATAAATATGCGCCAGACAACACACCAATTGTCTTGGTTTCGAACTAAGGAATTTTCTTCCTTGTGCTACGAATACCAGACAACGATAATGACGGAAATGATAATGAATGAAATGTTCCTATGATGCCTGTGATACAGTGATTACAAAGAGAAAGGTATTATCTGTGATTGCCCGAATTTATGATCCCTGTGGCTGGATATCTCCAGTCGTGTTTAAGGCCAAAGAGTTTATCCAACGTTTGTGGCTATCTGGCCTTTCCTGGGATGATCCCCTTACGGAGCCCCTCGCTTTAGAGTGGGCTACCTTTATTCAAGATATGACTAAAGTGAGCGAAGTGGCTATTCCTCGTCATATACTTTCTAGCGGTTCCTCCTCCTTATCGCTACATGGTTTTTGCGATGCCTCCGAGTTAGGTTATGCTGCGGCCGTTTATTTACGCGCAGAGCATACGTCTGGTAATTGCTCCGTCCATCTTGTTATGGCCAAGTCAAAGGTTGCACCCGTTAGGACCCGTTTAACAATTCCCAAGTTGGAATTGTTAGGAGCTACCCTCCTCTCTAAATTATTACATCACGTCGCTCTTTGTCTGCAAAGGACGTCTGTGTTGACTTCAATCCATAGTTGGACGGATAGCAAAATTGTTTTGTGTTGGTTGAAAACACCTCCCCAAGTCCCCACCTTCTTCAGACTTTTGAGGCAAATCGTGTTTCCCAAATTATTAATTCTCCAACATCTAGTCATTGGAGACATATTCCTGGCTATATGAACCCTAGCGACTGTGCATCAAGAGGCATGCCCGTCTCTAAATTGGTAGACCACACTCTTTGGTTTTCTCCTTCGTGGTTGACCGAGTCTCCTAATCAGTGGCCCGTGACTGCGGAACCTACCTCGAATAATGACCTCCCGGGACTACGTTGTTTGGTAGTGTCTGCTGAAATTTCTCCTCCGGACCCTTCCTTTTTATTAGAGCGGTATAGCTCCTTGAACAAGTTGATAAATGTTACTTGTTACCTAAGGCGGTTTTTATACCCTAAAACTTACTCCTCATTCCTGAGTACTGAAGAGCGTAGAGAATCTCTTATATATTTAGTGAAAATTGTTCAATTTACCTGCTTCAGTGATGAACTAGACCGTTTGAAGAGGGGTGATACAATCACCATCTCCCTCAGGAAATTAAGCCTGTTTTTAGATGACAGAGGCCTAATGCGAGTGGGTGGCCGTTTACGGCACTCTGACCTTCCTTATGACGCTAGACACCCCCTGCTTCTGCCTAAAAATGGTAATTTCGTGAATATTTTAATCTCCCATTACCATCGTGAAAATGCTCAC
The DNA here is from genome assembly GCA_963584085.1 of Pyrausta aurata. NCBI lineage: Eukaryota > Metazoa > Arthropoda > Insecta > Lepidoptera > Crambidae > Pyrausta > Pyrausta aurata. The sequence continues at coordinate 10,148,579 of OY757262.1, read as the reverse complement.
GCAGGTGCGAATGCCCTTCTGGCTATTTTAAACAGAGAATTCTGGATCCTGTCTGCCCGCCGCGCTATTCAACATGTGATTTTTAAATGCCTTTCTTGTTATCGACTTAAAACGGCTGTCTCCCAGCCTCCTATGGGTGACCTTCCTACGGACCGTGTCACCGCGGCTAGGCCATTTGATGGTGTAGGCACTGACTTCGCGGGCCCCTTCTACACCAAAGTTCAGGCCTATAGAAATAAAAGGTTGGTTAAGAGTTACCTTTGTGTATTTGTTTGCCTCTCCACCAAGGCAGTCCACCTTGAGGTCGTGTCGGACCTAAGTACCGAAGCCTTTGTTGCCGCCTTTTCCCGATTCGTTTCACGTCGTGGTTTACCTCGCCTTATCCGCTCGGACTGTGGCCGAAATTATATCGGTGCACGTAATTACTTACAGGAGTTAGAGTCCTTCTTGTCTCAAAATCAAGCTACTATTGGTTCCGAGCTTTTCAAGCGCAATATTAACTGGGTTTTCGACCCCCCTGTCTGCCCCCACTGGGGAGGCCTTTTCGAAGCCGCTGTGAAATCGGCAAAATCCCACCTCAAACGCGTGATAGGAGAAACCCCTCTTACCTTTGAGGAATTAACAACTGTTTTTACCAAAATAGAAGCAGTTTTAAACTCGCGGCCTCTGTGTCCACTTTCTCCAGATCCTAACGACGTCGAAGTATTAACGCCCGGACGTTTTTTGATAAGTCAGCCTTTAACCGCTTTACCTGAGTACCCTTATGAGAATGTTAAGCTTCATCGCCTCACACGGTTTCAGCTGATCCAACAACTTACGCAGCACTTTTGGTCTCGTTGGCATTTAGAGTACTTAAATACCTTACAGGCAAGGAATAAATGGACATCTCCTTGTAATCATCCCCAAGTTGGCGAACTAGTTCTAATAAAGGACGACAACCTCCCACCTTTGCAATGGCGCCGTGGTCGCATTGCTCATTTATACCCTGGACAAGACAAAGTTGTTCGCGTCGTTGATGTAAAAACTCCCACAGGTATCCTTAAGAGATCTGTGACGAAGCTGGTTCGTCTTCCAGTTTAGTATATATAACTTTTCCTTTTACCCTTCCTTTCTCTCTCGTAAACACTGAACGTGTTTAGGGCGGGCGATATGTTCATTACAATAATTTGATTGAAACCTGTGTTGCCATCCTAATCTTGCGGCGCGCGCTCCTACGCACATCATTTTGAGTACTTACCTATTTTTTGCTTGTTTGAGAACCCCGTAAAGTAGTTGCTTTCGAGACGTTGTTCCCATGACACTAAACTGACCTACCAGGGCTCAATTTTCGCGTGTGCTTTCCCTTAAACTTATCTGAAGACCTGTGTGACTGTGCCTGTGTCCTCGGTGATCACCTGCAACCTGGAAACCATCTACTGGCGGATAATAGGTGAGTCCTGACAGACAAAACCTCCCTTATATTTTTTGCCTACCACGTTGAATCCACTGCCGATCTCGAACACATACTATTTTTCATTTCGACTGTAAGGAAAACATTAAATTTACAAAAGTGGTTGTAGATGTCTTGGTGAGGTATTATGTAGTTCAGCGAGAAAGAAAAACTCAAGTTTTGAACAAAAAATGACAGTTGATTTACAATACTAACAACACCTAACACGATTAGAAAGAATAACGGCACGAATACATGAAAACGAGAGTACAAAAAAGCAGAAAAAAAACACTATAAAAACAAAAAAATAAACTATAAATTGGCTTTCATCATCTTAACTGATTGTTAAAATATTTGTAAAAATATTTTCCTTCAGATATTGTGAGAGCAATCTCACAACATTGATGATGTCACGAAGCCTACGCGTTAAGAAGCGCTTGCAAAATTCAACAGGCCTGTTAATGTGACGGTGGCCGAGTGGTATAGGCATACGCCCGGATTGCGTAAGACACGGGGTTCAATTCCTCGTCTGTCACAGGTTCACAGTTGTCTTTTTACAAGTGTAATTTATATTATTAAGTTTGTATGGTGACAAAACACTATAAAAACAAAAAATAAACTATAAATTGGCTTTCATCATCTTAACTGATTGTTAAAATATTTGTAAAAATATTTTCCATTAGATATTGTGAGAGCAATCTCACAACATTGATGATGTCACGCAGCCTACGCGTTAAGAAGCGCTTGCAAAATTCAACAGGCCTGTTAATGTGACGGTGGCCGAGTGGTATAGGCATACGCCCGGATTGCGTAAGACACGGGGTTCAATTCCTCGTCTGTCACAGGTTCACAGTTGTCTTTTTACAAGTGCAATTTATATTATTAAGTTTGTATGGTGACAAAACACTATAAAAACAAAAAATAAACTATAAATTGGCTTTCATCATCTTAACTGATTGTTAAAATATTTGTAAAAATATTTTCCTTCAGATATTGTGAGAGCAATCTCACAACATTGATGATGTCACGCAGCCTACGCGTTAAGAAGCGCTTGCAAAATTCAACAGGCCTGTTAATGTGACGGTGGCCGAGTGGTATAGGCATACGCCCGGATTGCGTAAGACACGGGGTTCAATTCCTCGTCTGTCACAGGTTCACAGTTGTCTTTTTACAAGTGCAATTTATACAATATTTCGAAGCTTGTGAGGATGCCTCGATGTTAGTCTTGCGTCCAGTCACTTATACTTGATAAAAAATCTGCAATACTTTAGCTATTACATTGGAATAACGATTGATCTATTATTATTATATTTTGTGTGATTCGATCTCCACGCATGTGAAGCCGCTCAGCACCTTCTATTATAATGAGGTCACCTCGCTCCAAGCGACATCATTTAAAGAGGCTGATTCAACACAATATATGAAACATTTTGAAGAAAATACTAATAATAGGATTTGGTACAGTAGTTTTTGAGAAATTTAGAGGTTTAGGTAACTGTTTTATTTTAAGCGTACCTACACGCTTTGTTTATGCATACTGGTGAGACAACCACAGTAGGGCTATGGACATAGTGATAGGTAATGTTTTTTTCATCTCTCCTGTTCAGAAAATATAACTTTCCTGTGTAGATAGCCGGGTGGAAAATAGCTTATCCATCCCAAGGGTGGAAAGTAATTTAGTTTTAATTGACATGGCATAGAGTCAAGGCCTGCAGTCAAAGCTTGGACCGAAGATAATTGAGTCACATCATGTTATTTAAATAACAATCATTTTTATTCTTTTAGCAGCAGTTGCTTCTCCTCCATCTGGCGTCGTGCGCATATAATTCCATTACCTAAAATCACTAATCCCAACTCCGTTAGTCAATTTCGACCAATTTCAATCCTTCCATTTCTTTCTAAAATTTTAGAAACAGTGGCTCACCAACAATTTTCCAAGTTTGTTCTCGCCAATAATCTGCTGAGTGATTTTCAATCCGGATTTCGACCTGGACACAGTACGACGACGGCTCTCCTTAAAATCATTGACGACGTGAGGGCGGGCATGGAGGAGTCGCGTTTGACTATCCTTGTCTTGATTGACTTCTCCAATGCCTTCAACACAGTCGACCATGATATTCTCCTCGCTATCCTGTCCCACTTGCAAGTCTCATCCTCCGCTGTGGAATGGTTCTCTTCATACCTTCGTGGTCGCCAGCAAGCGGTTCGCCTGGGTCAATCCTTTTCGGACTGGACTGATTTGTCAGTTGGCGTGCCGCAGGGAGGTATACTCTCTCCAATCCTGTTCTCTGTCTTCATTAATCTCTTAACTCCCCTTCTCACTTCTTCTTTCCATCTCTACGCTTATGACCTCCAACTATATTCTCAAGCGGATTCTTCGTCGATCAACGGTGCCATCCACTAGCTCAACGAGGATCTGCGTGCAGTCAGCAGCTGGTCCAGTAGGTTTGGCGTCAAAGTAAATCCCAACAAGTGCCAAGCTATTATCATAGGCAGCCCGGGGCAACTTCGCAAAATTGACCAGGGTACCTTACCTCCCATAATCTTCGATGGTGAGGTCGTAGAGTACTCGTCTCACGTCAAAAACTTGGGTATCTACATGGATTGCACATTGAGTTGGGCTCAACACATCAAGGAAGTCAGCAGGAGAGTTATCGGCACCTTACGAGCACTGTACCGCTTTAAACATTTCCTTCCCTCTGGTACAAAGGCACTTCTCGTACAGTCTCTGGTACTACCTATAATTGACTACGGTGATATTTGCTGTACTAACATCTCTCAGGACTTCCTTAATAAGATGGACCGGCTCCTTAACAACTGCATTAGATTTGTGTTTGGACTTCGCAAGTATGATCACGTCTCCCAATTTCGCACCCAGCTTGGCTGGCTTCTCATTCGGCAGCGTAGACACATTCGAACACTTTGCATGTTGTACTCCATTCTCTTCAATCCCAATTCTCCGTCGTATCTCAAAGACAAATTCTCGTACCTCCATACTTCTCATGACCGGTCCCTTCGTTCCAGTAGCACTCTCCGATTGCTCACTCCGCGTCACTCTTCTGGCTTTATGTCCAAATCATTCACCCTCACAGCCATTCGACTTTGGAATGGCCTCCCAAAGACAGTACAAGAGTCCACCTCCAAATTCTCTTTTAAGAAGGCCCTTCGGACACGTTACAAGGAAGAGATTTCAAACTTGTCTCACTGACATTTTTTTTTCTTCTTTTCCATGTGTACCAAGTTATTATGTATATGTTCTATGTTTAAGTTTATTATACCTTTATATTATGTATTAATGTTTTCGGTATTTATGTAATAAGTAGTATGTATGTTTATTGTGTTTTAAAAACCTTTTGTAATTTTTATCGTCAAGCTTTTTCTTTTACCCCTCTATCACTTCCTTCGCGCCGCCTGTATTTTCTCTATATAGACCAATGGTTGACTGGTAAAGAATGCTTTTAGCATTAAGTCCGCCATATGTACCTTTTGTTTGTGCATGAAGTGTAATAAATAAAAAATAAAAATAAATCATTTTTGCTTAGCTATAAATTGAAAATCATATTGTGTAGGTATTATGTATCATCATCATCATCATCATTATCAGCCGAAGGACGTCCACTGCTGAACATAGGCCTCCCCCATGGCTTTCCACAACGACCGGTTATGAGCGGTCTGCATCCAGTGCGATCCTGCGATCTTCACAAGGTCGTCTGTCCATCTTGTCGGCGGACGTCCTACGCTGCTGGTATTATGTATAATCGTTGATAAAAAAAAAATACAATTTCAAATTTTAATTCAATAAATAATTAAAATATTTGGCTGCCCGCCATACCGCCAAGATGTCTTTTTTTTTATTGTCAGTGTTATTTCAGGAAGGATTCGTCCAAAGCCGTCAAAACTTTTATAAAAACAAAGAAATTATTTTTGGACTCTGTTATTATCTGTGGAAAAAAATCGATCGATATTCTTTACAAAGATTTTAATTATTTGATATTTTCTGCTTTTTTGTACTCTGTTTTCATGTTTTCGTGCCGTTATTCTTTCTAATCGTGTTATGTTTTGTTATTACTGATCGATCGATTTTTTTCCACAGAATCCAAAAATAATTTCTTTTTTTTTATAAAAGTTTTAACGGCTTTGGACGAAATAACACTGACAATATAAAATTAAAAAAAAAACATCTTGGCATTATGGCGGGCAGCCAAATATTTTAATTAATAATTGAATTAAAATTAGAAATTTTATATTTCCTTATCAACGATTATACAAAATACCTACACAATATGATTTCCAATTTATAGCTAAGCTAAAATGTTTGTTATTTTAATAACATGATGTGACTCAATTATCTTTGGTCCAAGCTTTGACTACAGGCCTTGACTCTATGCCATGTCAATTAAAACTAAATTACTTTCCACCCTAGGGATGGATAAGCTATTTTCCAACCGGCTATCTACACAGGAAAGTTCTATTTTCCGAACAGGAGAGATGAAAACTACTATACAAGCTTTTATTTAGTTTCACCTGTCCCGTTGTCTGTCGTTCTGTACTCAAATCTTGCAACTTAAATTTGATCCACTTCCCGGTTTCCGATTGAGCTGAAATTTAGAATGCATGCATAAATCGGATGACAATGCAATGTTATTGTGACATAGAGCTCATCTGATGATGGAGCCGGAAGGTGGCCATAGGAACTCCGTAATTAAACGATGCAACCCTATCGAGTTTGAGCTCATTGGATTAGTCTTGACGAGTACTTTGATACTATATGGTAACCAGGGTCTGATGTTGGAGTTGGAAGGTGGCCATAGGAACTCCGTAATTAAACGACGCAACCCCATCGAGTTTGGGCTCATTGGATTAGTCTTGACGAGTACTTTGATACTATATGGTAACCAGGGTCTGATGTTGGAGCCGGAAGGTGGCCATAGGAACTCCGTAATTAAACGACGCAACCCCATCGAGTTTGGTCTCGTTTGATTCGTCTTGACGAGTCTCTTGCTTTCGTCCCATACTAAAAAGTTAAAAATAAAATTAAAGAAAAAAAAACCTTTTTAAAAACAAGCTTTTATTATTTGTTTATAAAATGAACTAAAAAGTTAACAATAAATTAACTCTAAAAAGAAATATAACACTTTGTAACTTGATTGTAACCTTCAACGACAAATAAGCTTCTTCGTCTGGGACATAATAATTGTACCAATTTATTTAAATTTTAACACTAAAACTTTTCACCATACATAATTATTCAATCTCGTCCCCCCTCTTTATCATAGTCCCCATTTATAAATGAAAGCGTGTTACATTGTGAGAGCTTGAGGAAAATGTTGTGTTGTATTAAATGTAACATTTCATTTTATAAACAAATAATAAAAGCTTGTTTTTAAAAAGGTTTTTTTTTTCTTTAATTTTTTAACAAATTCTTTAGGTGGTTTTTAGTTAGAATGAAACCACCTTTACAATGGATACGGCTCTATTCGGTTTAACTTATCACTAATTGTAAAATCCTTACCTTATTGGCTACTCCTTATTCTAGCGTTATCAATGGACGGGATCCCTGATCGAAAGGCGAAACTGTCATGATAAGGTTAATTATAATCACTCTGGTACTGAGACGGTCTCGAGGATTCACTCGCGGTTAGATTAGTGGTTAAGGATCGTAGGGACGGGTTTAGGTTCGGTTCGGGGATAATGGTGACCCAGTTGCTCTTACAGATGCCCCTGGCTACGTTATCCTAACCGTGAGACCCAGCCGCCAACTCGTCCTCACCTATGCTCCCTGATCTCCCAACCCAGACGGTTCCTAACTGTGAGAGGTCGGACGGACACCCAGCCGCCAACTCGTCCTCACCTATGCTCCCTGATCTCCCAACCCAGAAGGTTCCTAACTGTGAGAGGTCTGACGGACACCCAGCCGCTAACTCGTCCTCACCTATGCTCCCTGATCTCCCAACCCAGACGGTTCCTAACTGTGAGAGGTCGGACGGACACCCAGCCGCCAACTCGTCCTCACCTATGCTCCCTGATCTCCCAACCCAGACGGTTCCTAACTGTGAGAGGTCGGACGGACACCCAGCCGCCAACTCGTCCTCACCTATGCTCCCTGGCCTGGAGTGGGTAGGGAAGTTAGGGGGGAAGGGACAGCATTCGCCGGAGACCGGAGAGCAACACTTCGCGCGCTTACTTACTTATTACCTCTACGGCCGGGCTCCAACGAATGCCGGTGCGCTCGGTCGCGCAGCGCCTTATATAGTTGCGCGGGGTGGCTGCGGGGTATAGGGGGCGGTCGCTGTGCACGCGGCCGGTGCGTGTGAGTCGCGTCTACGTCATCGTTGTGTGTGTCGGGACGGCGGTGCCAGTTAAATCGATTATTATGCGCGTCATGATGATCGGGTGCGTCACACTCCCCCCTCTGTTTTGGAGATTTTTACGTGTAAAAATCCTAAATGAAGCCTTGTGGCTTCAAAAAAATTTTGGTTATTAACTATCAGGTTCGCCTTTCGATGTTACGTGATATTGTATTTTATTTTATTGTAATGTAATATAAATGCAAAATATGTAAACTTGTGTTAATAAATAAGATCTTATAATATTATAATATTTGAATTTTTTTTATTTTGCAAATAAGTGTTTGACTTTGTTTCTGACTGTTCTAGTATTTTAACGTTTGGTTACGGTAATCTTAGTCAATAATTTTTTTTAGGGTGGGGTGTTAGATCCTCTAGTTAAATGTTTCTATCTTATTTTGCTATCCTTACTGTGTGACTAATATTTATTTTTCATCTCTCCTGTTCGGAAAATATAACTTTCCTGTGTAGATAGCCGGGTGGAAAATAGCTTATCCATCCCTAAGGTGGAAAGTAATTTAGTTTTAATTGACATGGCATAGAGTCAAGGCCTGCAGTCAAAGCTTGGACCAAAGATAATTGAGACACATGACATCACATAATGTTAATAAAATAACAAACATTTTTGCTTAGCTATAAATTGAAAATCATATTGTGTAGGTATTATGTATAATCGTTGATAACAAAATATACAATTTCTAATTTTAATTCAATTAACAATTAAAATATTTGGCTGCCCGCCATAACGCCAAGATGTTTTTTTTTGTCAGTGTCATTTCAGGAAGGAGTCGTCCAAAGCCGTTAAAACTTTTATAAAAAAAAGAAATTATTTTTGGATTCTGTTATTCTTATTATCTGTGGAAAAAAGTCGATCGATATTCTTTACAAAGATTTTAATTATTTGATATTTTCTGCTTTTTTGTACTCTGTTTTCATGTATTCGTGCCGTCATTCTTTCTAATCTAATAATTTATTTGTTGTGTGTCAAATAAATGTTTCTTTCTTTCTTTCTAATCGTGTTAAGTGTTGTTAGCACTGTAAATCAACTTCATATTTTGTTCAAAACTTGAGTTTTCCTTTCTCGCTGAACTACATAATACCTCACCAAGACATCTACAACCACTTTTGTAAATTTAATGTTTTCCTTACAGTCGAAATGAAAAATAGTATGTTTAACTCGGGTGAAAGCACCCATTTCACTCTTGAATTATTGGCGCTCTCACTTCGTTCGAGCGCCAGAAACATCTCGAGTGAAATGGGTCGCTTTCTCCCCTTGTATAACAATCTACTATTGGTTTCGCCATTCGATATCTTATGTCTATTGCGTATTATGTGATGATCTAAACTATGTTTTGTTACCTATTATGTAGTGATGTGGGTGGTTGGATAACAGAAATACAATGTAGTCCTTTCCCATTTTTAGGGTTCCGTAGCCGAATGGCAAAAAACGGAACCCTTATAGTTTCGTCAAGTCTGTCTGTCTGTCTGTCTGTCTGTCTGTCCGTCCGTATGTCACAGCCACTTTATTCTGAAACTATAAGCATCACATAGCTGAAACTTGGTAGGTAGGTATATTTTGTTCACCGCTTTCCGATTCAGATACAAAAAGTAAGATAAAAAATAATATTTAAGGGGGGGGGGGGGGGGGCTCCCATACATGAAACTAAAACCTATATTTTTTTACTCAAACCAATGCTGTGTCTTTGGATAGGTCTTTTAAAATGATGTTGAGGTTTCTAAAACCATTTTTTCTAAAAGTGTAAGGTTTGAGATATAGACGCTTCGAAAGTGGTAAAATGGGCGTCCCCTCAACAAAAACTTGCAACGAAAATTGGATTGAAGGAGATCGAACCAGTAGTTTTTGAGATATTGCACATTTTTATCAACCGCAAATATAACTTTGTCTTTCATACAAAAACTATGAAAAACAAAGCTATTTTTGCAGTCGCAATATATTGTGATGTTTTCGTTAAGTAAAAGTAAGTGGACCCTGAATTCAGTTAAGGGTGGCACGGAACCCTCAGTGCGCGGGTCCGACACGCACTGAATCGGTTTTTATTATTATGGTATTGTACCCTATGAGTGCTTTAAACTAATTAACATTTCGGAATGTGGTGTTTAATTTAATAAGAGATGTCCTTTGGCGCGATTTATCGAATGTCTGACTAGGCGCGACTAACTAGTGTGATGATTTTTGTATTTAGATTAAATCAGTTAGACCTGTAGTAATATTAACTCGATGCAATAACAGTTAACGTTATTAATATTTGTGTAAAAATGAGTATTTTTACTTTACTTTACCAAATACCGTTATCGTTGTTTATAAAGTGGCAACACAGGCTGCCCCTTCCCCTCCTACTTTGTTACTTGCAAGGCGCACTCGGAAAGCGAGGCAGTCTAGTGCTAACCGCCGAAGCGAAAGGTTGTGGAAAGAAACCTATGTTGAAGTGCTGTTATAATTATTATGGTTGGAAATAATGATTTGTATAAAAGATAAGTGTGGTGATCGAATAAAGAACTTTATGAAATTGTGATGGTGTTTGACTCGTGATAAGTCAGAAGTGGGATTCCGCAGCTCACAAAGGGCCATGAAGACGAATTTGTCGAGGTGGTGGACGTGACTGCGCACTCAGCACTGGAGCAATTTCCAGGCCACAGCGCCCCGCCTATGCGTCGGAGGACTAGGATGTCCACGGCGTAGATGTCATGGACGTCAGAGGACTAGGGTATTAAGATTGAGGTGTACGAGGCCAGACCACGTCGGTCGGGTCGAAAAAGAAGATCGAGCTCGGGATCAAGGCTGAGGACATCGAATCTTTCAATAGAAGTCTGAAAACAATAAGGACCTCTATGCGTCGTAGATGGTAAGACGTTTCACACAATTTATATTGACTCCTTTAGCTCCGTTAGCAAAATTCCTATATCAATTATTGTGGGTATCCACTGTAAATTCACCGACTGTGAATAATGTGTATGTATGTTCACCGAATATGTCTTTGTCAATACAATTTGCAGTAATTATTCGCTAAAATCTTGTAATTTAAGATCCCGACGTTTCGAAAACTTAAAGATGTTAGTGGTTGCGAGTAGAATGAGATGTCACACTTTAGAATAACAGACATAAACATTTATTGTACCACTTCAATAACAATAATAGTAGTTCATAGTGTGGCAAACCAATATCTTTTTTGAAAAATTGTTTTTTGAATTTTCCTTTTATTATTTTGACAAATTTGCTTACGTCAAAAGATAAAAGTTGAATTTCTGTGAAAATATCAGTAAAATAAAATTACTTTGAAATCCGATTCATTGATCCCTCTCAACGCAAACACATTAACATAGTATATAACAACAATCAGCCGTCTACCATCGAATTAGTACTTAACCTGTATCGTGGTAGTAGGCATCATGAGAATTTTCTCATTTATTATATTGTCTAGTTGGTAAATACAGTAAAGATGTAGTAGAAAAAAAAATATATATATATATATTTATATACAACCAAAAAGATGAGTTCATTAATTTCCAAATTAAAAATCTGTATTTTGGCGATTCATAATTTTACTAAGCTCGTAGAATCAGAGCGCACGCATATTTATAAATATAAAAACTAAACATAAAAGTAAATTCTGAAGAGTTTTCTTCTGTATTTGTCATTTACAGAGTAATCATTACTCGTTAATTACAATATTAACGTTCCTATCCATGAAGAGAGAGTAGAATAGAATCCCATGCTGGTGGTAAATTGTTTTGATCGAAAAGTATTCGCGTAAACCTCAGAATCAAGTATGCCTTTGTAAATTCATTAAAAGACACAAAAATGACAAACGTACAGAGTTATTCTTTGGAACACTCTTTACGTCACCTACATGAAAAAAAAAGTTTTTCCAAATTTTTCGATTTAAAAAAAAACCTGATCCAAAGTATCCGTCAATTTATTATAAGAAATTCATAGAAATCGGCTTGGGACCAACGTATATATTTCATTTAAAAATTTCATCAGCCACAAAAGTTAGTTATTGGGACACGAATGTTAAACAACGTATTTTTCTAGAACACTTGGAACTAAAACATCAATTACATTTTATATTTAATACGTAAAAAGGGAGCGATAATAGCTTAATTGTAAATTGGACCATGCCCTCTTAGGCCATGACAAATATATAGGTAAATAATGTTGAAAGTCTTTAAAATTCGTGTTTTTTTTTAAGGTTCTACTTAAATATTTTTCTGCAACTCTTTGAAATAGATGTACTTTATTTTATTTTTTCAAATGTACACAGCATATCGTTGCTTGTTTTTACGGGGAGCTATTGCAGTAAAACATTAAAAACCATTAGAAATGATTTATTTATTTACGAAAACATGTACACAGTAGCAGTAGATGTTAACATAAAAAAAAGTTGTTGACATTGTTATTGTGTAATTAATGTCAAATATATGGGTTTTATTATTATATATATTTTTTAATTCTATTCTCCCAGTAAAAGAAAATATCTTTAATGTTCCATTAAATTATTTCTGTGCCACTATCTTATAAAACAGTTTGAGATCAGACAATTTAAGTACCAAGTTATTCGAACACTACCAACAATTATCATAATATAAGAGTTTAACCAACCCTTATGTGACATAATTCATAACATTAATGGGAACTGGAAGACGAAACTTGCGCCACGTAAGCTACACAATTTATAATTTTCAAAAAGTAATAAAATGAGCTCAAATATTGTTTTTTCTTAAGATTGACCTTTAGATAAATTTTGATTATTTTATTTATTTTAGACACTTTGTCTATCCTAAACATTACACAAAAAAAAAACATGCGGGTGTATTTTCTTTAATCATCTATTTATTTCTTTAGAAGCATTATTGCACAAATGACAGTATATACAAATGGTGACTTGTTGCTGGAAATATTCACTCCCCATCGTACTTTTGAGTCATTCGAAAATTGTAATGGATACTCGGGTGACTGTTATTAATAAAAATTAAATACTCAACAAAATATTGTAATGGAGTTTAATATAATGTAATGATATTATTTATAGTAATGATGCATTAATTTGTCTTCCACTGATGTTTTATTACGTTTGAAACGAGCTGTTGTTCCTGTAGATAAGTAAGGTTTCTTTAAAGCTATGATCGTTTATATGCCACATTCTTAAAACTACAAAAAATGTTACTCAAGATTTTATAGTCAATTAGGTTAAAGAGGTACATTTTTTCTAAGCATCCGCCGTAGATTACTTATTATTATTACAATTGTAATTGTAACCGTAGTAACTTATTAGCCCCTACAATAAAATTACATTTATACTACCGATACAAAGTAAGACGTGATGTACTCGAATTTCATCAAAGATTATAGCTAAGATGTTTTAAACTTTTGTTGCCGCAAGTCGTATAAGGGCACTGAATTAATACTTTAGCCTTGGATAGTATTCAAAATTTCAGTAAACCTTCTTTAGATTCAATAGATCAATCTATATTTGCCAGAGCTGCGGCAACTCAAAGTAAACCAAAAATAATATAATTATAAAAATTACTAGCAACATGGTTATTGTTATTATTATGTATTTTTGTGATTGATTTATATATGCTGTGTATTACAAAGTGAGCTCAAGAGTATTATTGTAGCATAATCTTTATTTCTCGAAAATCGTATTAATTTTGTAGTGCTAATGTAAATGCCGAATGTGATGATTGTTTTAATAAGTACAATTTGTAATGTTTTTGATGTGGTGAGCTCAACAGTAAAATTTTAACATAATCTTTATTGCTCATAATTTGTAAAACGTAGTATACTGTTGTAGTATTGATATAAATGCCCCATTGTGAATATACAGAGTGTTTCATGTAACGTGTCAAGCCGATGCGTGGTAATAGGTGAGTACCATACCTATCCATTTCACCCCCATGTATGTTAGACAAATATTTATAGTTTAGGAGTTATATTTTTTTTTATATTTTTCATGATGCACCTAGATGATATCTTTAAAAAATCATAACTTTTTTTGGGTCCACTTTTCTCAGATATTTTGATCTCAATAGAATGCCCATTATTTGCAATATTATGAGTAAAATAATCGCCATCCTAACTTAGACCCAAGATACAAAATTATTGATCGATACTAAAAAATATTGCATTAAGCAGATCCGAATAGAATTTTCAACATAAATTTAAAAATATAAAATAGGTTTTCCATAGTTTCTGACTAATTTTAAAAACTGCTTGACTTCATAAACTTTCATTACAATAAAAAAAACGATCTACTTAATGGGTAATTTTAGCTTAAATCGGCCGTTGAATGTGGCATATCGGAAATATCTTGATTTTCATAATTTTTATTTTTATTGTTACCTTTGCATATTTTTATCAAATCTGATATTTAGTGTCCCTTTAGTGTCCGCCGCCGGTTGTGGAAAGAAACCTATGTTGAAGTGCTGTTATAATTATTATGGTTGAAAATAATGATTTGTATCTACACTAATATTATAAAGCTGAAGAGTTTGTTTGTTTGTTTGTTTGAACGCGCTAATCTCCGAAACTACTGGTTCGAATTGAATAATTCTTTTTGTGTTGGATAGTCCAGTTATCAAGGAAGGCTATCTACACTAATATTATAAAGCTGAAGAGTTTGTTTGTTTGTTTGTTTGTTTGTTTGTTTGAACGCGCTAATCTCCGAAACTCCTGGTTCGAATTGAATAATTCTTTTTGTGTTGGATAGTCCAGTTATCAAGGAAGGCTATGGGCTATATAACATCACGATACGACCAATAGGAGCAAAGATATAGTTGTAAATGTGTAAAAAACGGGAGAAAGAAGTCACTATTCCACGCGGACGAAGTCGCGGGCAAAAGCTATAAAAGATAAGTGTGGTGATTGAATAAAGAACTTTATAAAATTGTGATGGTGTTTGACTCGTGATACTAGTAAGTAATAAAGTAAACGGTTTTGACCTTTGAAAAATCGCGCCATCGGATGAGGTACTTGACTAAGGTTTTGACTTAATATTTAGTGTGTTTTACTTTGTATAAAACTCATATTCTTAGTTATCCTATACTTATTCTAGATATTCTATGTGTTTACAATGTTTCCTGCATTCCTTAGTAGCGTATGCTGCTGTTCATAACACGAGTTATCGGCGTGTGTTTGTAAGTACCTATCGGTTCAGGATTGTTGTTTACGTGAAGCGGCGGTGATAGTTGTAGGTAATTAACATTCCATCTCCGGCAACTCGTGTTATGTTGTTTTTATGAAAGTTTGATTCAATTAGTGTTATGTTAATACAGAAAAATTATTTATCTATAACTTACGGTTGAGTCGTTTACAATCTCGTTTAATAAAAGCGTATTGCGGCTGGGGTTGTTAATGTTACAATAATTTGATAAGTTCGAAACTGTAATATAATTATGAATGATTTACGTTATTATTTCACTGGTATAAGTTACCCTGCGGGTGTTATTAATGTTGTATCGGTGACTAGTTAAGCTTAAATCTAAACGTTAACCGCGCGGTGGTTATTGTGCCATGTCATGGTACATAGGGATCGATAGGGAGTGAAAGGAGACAAATAATATACCTGTATTAGATGTGGTTCACACAGCCACAGACGCACACCCGCCCCGCTCGGCGGTAAGCCGATAACTAACTCGTGACGTGCGCCCGCGCTGGGTCATTTATTGAATCAATACATCACATCTCTTCCTTTTTGTAAAATAAAACATTGCCCTTATGGGGCCTGTACATGTCTCAGGTTATCTTTGGCCCTACGAGCGCTTCGAGACAGAACACAAACAATTAGGCAAGTGCTGAGAAGAAACGCCGGAACAAACTCAGTCACCACTAGCTGCCATAAAAGCAAATCAAATACATCATACACAAGTCATCATCATCGGACTGTCCATACAACCGTCTTAGTGCGGCGTTGCGTGTACTAACATTTCTGTACTTAGTATAGATAATATTTAATTATTTTGAACCCACCTCAAGATCTCACTTTAAGATTTGTCGTTATTACATATTTTTACTGTGCAGAGTATATACATTTTAATATTATATTACTAGTTTTTACAAGAACTGAGGGCGTATTGCGATCTAGCTTAATCCGTTCAATTCCCACTCAGTGTTACGAATATTATCAATATAACAATATTAAATCAATACCACAATGCCATGACTATGAATATTTATGTTATTACATCATAATAATACTATTGATACAATGTTAAACTGCGATACAAATTTGTCAATTAAATCAGAGCTGCGTATAAGTCAAAACAACATCGCAAACGCACGCTGTTATCATAGTATAAGTAGTAAGCAGGTATGGTTTTGAGTATACAATTCTAATGATAAACAATATTTATGAAATTTTATACAATTACATGATCGTGGTTCAGACTGAAATAAGTTTTATTTGAACAGTCATACTCCTTCCCTTCTTTAATAAATTAAGAAGTAGTGAACAATGTTTTGCTAATCTTTATATATTTCAAGTTGCGAACCTGTAGATACCGAGATAATGATGATTGATACTATCATACGACGGTTCCCGGGCTATTTGTATGAAGCGACATTTTGGGCGAAATTGACTTATATACATATTTGGAATCAGCGAATTTTTTCGCGTCGTTTGAGCTGGGTTTAGTGACGATCTGGGCACTTTTTTTGTCGCTCAATACAATCGCATTTTCGGGGCCTATTTTGCACTGCGATGTATGTACCGACACAAAATTTTGACAAATTTAGGAACTGTGTAATTAAGCTCACTATGAAATACCAGAGAGTTATTTAAACCCTCTTTCCTGGATCAACAATTTACCGACAATGTACGTTAAACGAGGAGGAAGGAGGGACTCTTTGCGATGAACGATGGGGGCCAAGTTGACTCCGTGTATACGGACTATACCAAGGCATTTGATCGAATCGATTACGTGATTTTGCTTCATAAATTACAAGACGCTGGTATACATGGAGATCTGCTTAGATGGTTTGCCTCCTACATCACAGATCGGTGCCAAACAGTCGTTCTAAATGGTTTCTCCTCACATCCACATTACTCTGCTATTCCATCTGGTGTTCCCCAGGGCTCGATTCTTGGTCCTCTGCTTTTTATAATTTTTATCAATGACATTCACAAATGTTTTCATCACTCAAATTACCTGTTATTCGCAGATGATATGAAAATATACAAAAAGATTAATTATATAGGGGATTGCGTACTATTGCAACAAGATCTTGATAGATTTCATGACTACTGCCTTACTAATAAGCTTGACTTGAATATATCGAAATGCACTTGCATAACCTTCACCAGATCACATCAATCAATTAGCTTCGATTATTCAATAAACCAGCAATCACTTCAACGCATTGATCACATTCGTGACCTAGGTGTAATCCTAGATGATAAATTACTATTTGACAAACACGTCGACCATATAACTTTTAAAGCCATGAAAACACTTGGTTTCATAATAAGAGTTACAAATAATTTCAAGATGGCAAAGTCTTTTAAAATTCTTTACTGCTCTTTGGTAAGGAGTCAACTGGAGTACGCAAGCCAAGTATGGAATCCCCATTACAATATTTACATTGATCAGATAGAGAAAATTCAGCGAAAGTTTTTAAGATTTCTTAACTACAAGATAAGAATAAAATCCGATAACGATTACATTGCTAATTGCAAACATCACCATTTGCTCCCACTTTCTCTGAGAAGAGTAGCAGCTGACCTGACCTATCTCCATAATTTGGCTTTAGGTAGGCTTGATTCCAGCGAACTTCTCTCAAATTTAAAATTTCAGGTTCCCTCTCGTGCCAATCTTAGAAGAAACTATCTGACCCTCCATGTGGAACCACCGCCGATCACTAATTATAGAAAAAACTTTTTCTTTAATAGAGTGGCGACTGATTTTAATAAAAACTATACTCAATATATAGACTTGTTTACTGCGAGACCAAATCATTTTAAAAAACATGTTAGCTCAAACTTTTTTGATTAGACATAAATTATTTCTGGCTTGGTATGACTTCTTCTACTTAATTTTTTTATTATACTTGGCATTGTACTTTGAAATTTATTGGCTAGTTTATTTAGTTGCACGATGTTATCTCCTTTCTATAACATTGTTGTATATCTTTGCTATGTATGTACGATACCTTCTATAAGTGAAAACTCGATAGGCTTATTAGTTTTAAAACTCCTGTTAACATTATACATGTAACTTATTGCTGTTTGTTTTCCAACAAGTAAAAATAAATAAAATAAATAAATAACTCTTTCTTCCAGAAGCCGCCTCAAAGGAAATTGACCTGGTTGAGTCCGGATGGCACCACGAGAAATGAGATAGACTTTATCATGACCACCAAGAGACGGTTATTCAGTGATGTCTCCGTGATCAACAGGATAAAGACCGATAGTGATCACCGAATGGTTCGAGGCACATTGAATATAAATGTCAAATTGGAAAGGTCCCGCCTGATGAAGTCTACGCTCCGACCTACTCTTGCCCATATCCAGAATCCCGAGAGCTTTCAACTCGAGTTGTCAAACCGCTTTGATTGCCTAGAGAGTTGCGTTTCAGTTGACGAAATAAACAATGGGTTTGTGGAAACTGTCCAAACGGTCGGGTCAAAGTTTTTTAGGCCTGGCCGTAAAAATAGACCTCAAAAACTCTCGGTCCACACTCTCGACCTCATGGCAGAACGTCGATCTATGGCACTGCAGACCTCCGATAATGCTGAAAACTACAGGCTGCTCAATAGACGTATATGGAAGTCCTTGCGACACGACATTCAAGCCTTTAACACGAACAGCGTTAAAGAGACGATAGAGCGGAACCAAGGCTCCAAAGTGTTTGCAAGGGACATGTCTATTGGGCAAAGCCAGTTGACGAAGCTAAAGACGGAGGACGGCAGTGTAGCGTCGACGAAAGCAGAGGTTTCGAGGGAGATCGAGAAGTTCTATAGGCAGTTGTACACCTCAGTTGCCGAACCCGTTGATAGCTCGGCCAGAGACCCAAGAGCTACCCTGACCCGAAACTACACTGAAGACATCCCGGACATCAGCCTTTACGAGATTAGGATGGCCCTGAAACAGCTTAAAAACAACAAAGCACCTGGCGAGGACGGAATCACAGCAGAACTTCTGAAAGCGGGTGGAACACCGGTACTCAAAGTCCTTCAGAAGCTTTTAAATTCCGTGCTGCTAGAGGGCATCACACCTGAGGCATGGAACAGGAGTGTGGTGGTGTTGTTCTTCAAAAAAGGAGACAAAACCTTATTGAAGAACTATAGACCCATCTCACTCCTGAGCCATGTCTACAAGCTGTTCTCAAGGGTCATCACGAATCGTCTCGCACGTAGGTTTGATGACTTCCAGCCTCCCGAACAAGCCGGATTCCGAAAAGGCTATAGTACCATAGACCACATCCATACGCTTAGGCAAATTATACAGAAGTCAGAGGAGTATAATATGCCTCTATGCTTAGCGTTTGTGGACTATGAGAAGGCCTTTGATTCGATCGAAACTTGGGCGGTGCTTCGGTCTCTTCAGCGATGCCACATAGACTATAGGTATATAGAGGTGTTAAAGTGTCTGTATAACAACGCCACCATGTCGGTCCGAGTACAGGAACAGAATACGAGGGCGATTCACACACCACATCCATACGCTTAGGCAAATTATACAGAAGTCAGAGGAGTATAATATGCCTCTATGCTTAGCGTTTGTGGACTATGAGAAGGCCTTTGATTCGATCGAAACTTGGGCGGTGCTTCGGTCTCTTCAGCGGTGCCACATAGACTATAGGTATATAGAGGTGTTAAAGTGTCTGTATAACAACGCCACCATGTCGGTCCGAGTACAGGAACAGAAAACGAGGGCGATTCCACTGCGAAGAGGTGTAAGACAGGGAGACGTTATATCTCCGAAACTGTTTACAGCGGCACTGGAAGACGCCTTCAAGCTCCTGGAATGGGAAGGATTCGGCATCAACGTCAATGGCGAATACATGACACACCTCCGGTTTGCCGATGATATAGTCGTTGTGGCAAAGACGCTGGATGATCTGGGCATTATGCTCGAAGACCTTGACCGAGTATCCCAACAAGTGGGTCTTAAAATGAACATGGAAAAGACGAAAATTATGTCGAACTCCCGTGTTGTACCCACTCCGGTATCTGTTGGGAACTCAATTCTTGAAGTTGTTGACGAGTACGTCTACCTGGGACAAGTAATCCAATTAGGTAGGTCCAACTTCGAGAAAGAGGTCAATCGACGAATCCAACTCGGCTGGGCAGCGTTCGGGAAGCTGCGTAAGAGCGTCTTCTCGTCTCAATTACCTCAGTGTCTGAAGACGAAAGTCTTCAACCAGTGTGTGTTACCAGTGATGACATACGGATCCGAAACGTGGTCTCTTACTATGGGCCTCATAAAGAAGCTCAAAATCACACAACGAGCGATGGAGAGGGCTATGCTCGGTGTTTCTCTACGAGATCGAATCAGAAACGAGGAGATACGTAGAAGAACTAAGGTAACGGACATAGCCCTGCGCATCAGTAAGCTCAAGTGGCAGTGGGCAGGGCACATAGCGCGAAGAACTGATGGCCGTTGGGGCAGAAAAGTTCTAGATTGGAGACCCTTCGACCAAAGGCGCAGCGTAGGACGTCCGCCGACAAGATGGACAGACGACCTTGTGAAGATCGCAGGATCGCACTGGATGCAGACCGCTCACAACCGGTCGTTGTGAAAAGCCATGGGGGAGGCCTATGTTCAGCAGTGGACGTCCTTCGGCTGATAATGATGATGATGATGATGATGTACGTTAAACCAATTAGCCTCACCTTATAAATATTTTGAAATGTCGCTTCATACATTTAGCTTTACTTTATGCATACATAAGATTGTCGCATAATACAATTAGCTTAACCCTACAAATACATAGTAAAGTCGCTTCATACAATGAGCTTTACCTTATAAATATTATCTGCTTATTTCAGAAAACTTAATTACTCAGGCACGATTAGGAACAAATAAGTAAAAATGAAATCGGCGCTTAAACAAAATGGGCTATACTCCACGAAAATGTATGGTATATGACATTTAAATCATCAGGTCAGGTATGAAATGAACAACTCTTCAATTTCATGCATTTAGCCTGGAGCTATTATTTTCAGTACTAGGCGGTTAAGTCATTTAGCCTGGAGCAAGAATTAATAAACCTAGGCGGATAAGTCATATAGCCAGGAACAACAAATACTTATCCTAGGCGGTTAAATCATTTGGCCTGGAATTAAAAAAATAAAAAAAAGGATCACTTTGTATTAAACGACATGTATCTTTGTAAATAATAGGAATATCAGAAAAAAACCTAATCAGATTATGCAGAGTATGTAACGTAATCAATAAATATCTTTTATTTTAAAAAATTTAACAAATTGCGGAAGTTATGTTTTTTTATTTTCAAAAATCAAAACTTTAAACAGCTCTGGTGTAAAGTTTACAAAATGTCGCTTAATACAAATAGCCCGGGAACCGTCGAATTATAATCTTAAAAGATAAACAACATGGATTTTTTAAGCACCGAAGCGTGGATACGAATATGATTTCTTTTACTGACTTTTTATTAGAAGCCATGAACAACGATCTACAGGTGGATGCCGTGTACACTGATTTCTCCAAAGCGTTCGATAAAATAAGTCATGACCTGCTCATAGATAAGCTTGCGAGGGCCGGTGTACACGGCACCCTTCTCAGATGGATCCAGTCCTACATCAGCAACAGGAGTCAGGCAGTCTTTGTGAAGGGCTATACCTCACAATTTCTGCCCGTCCCCTCGGGGGTTCCCCAGGGATCGCATATAGGACCACTGCTTTTCTCCTTGTACGTTAATGATATAGGTGATGCATTTAACCATAGTCACCACCTTCTTTATGCCGATGATACGAAACTTTATAGGGTCATTACATCTATAAACGATTGTGAAAAGCTCCAAGAGGACTTACAGGCCCTAATTGTTTACTGTGGCTCGAACCAACTTTTTATCAACAGTGACAAGTGTTACACTATTACTTACACACGCAAAAGAAACACTATTAAATATGACTATCATTTAAATGGAAAACAACTCGAAAGAGTAACTTCAATCAGAGACTTAGGTATTATTATGGATTCGAAGTTGTCATTTAATGCACACATTGATCACATGTTAGCTTTAGCATTCCGAAACTTGGGTTTCATATTGCGAATAAGTAAGCCTTTTAAGCGACCGCATACTCTAAAAATATTGTACTTCGCGTTTGTTCGATCCTTTTTGGACTTTTTTTGTACTGTGTGGAATCCGTTCTATGAAGTTCACATAAACAGAGTGGAGAAGGTCCAACAGAAATTTATTAAATCCATGAATTATCGCTTTCATGTCTCAAATGAAGCATATGCCTCATCCTTAAAAAAATATAAACTACTATCCTTGAGCAGCAGACGGGAGATATTCGATATAGTGTTCCTGTACAAAGTACTTACTAATGTTGTAGATTCGTCTTCGCTTCTGAATAAGATATCCTTCGAATCTCGCGCGCGGCTCCCAGTGCGTCCCTCACGTTCACGGCCACTTTTTGATCCTCCACATTTCAATAAAAACTATACACGTAACTTATTTTTATTTCGTTCCACTAGTGTTTATAATAAGAAATACACCAGCATAGATTTATTTAATATAACCTTACCTAAATTAAAACAGACTCTTTTGACTAGTCTTATGTAAACAGTTTTATAATACAGAAATTAATGTAAGCATAAAGGAATCATAAGTAATTCATTTTTGTATTGTTAGCCTGCTTTTATTATAATTTTTGATACACTAAATTAGCGCAGTGTTAAGTTTAAATTAAATGATGTAACCATACCTACAGCATTACAACAGATTGTTCTGTCTGACCACTATTGTGGCCCAATCATAAGCAATTTTCTTTTTTATATATTACCTTTATAGGCACTATTAGGTCTTTTTAAGAAACACTATGTACTTTAAAATTACTTTCATTTATATGACTGTTTGTTGCCTTAAATAAATTAAAAAAAAAAAAAGATCATCGTTGGACAGATTTCTAGCATTTATAGTTTTAGAACATATTAACACAACTTTTTTACTTTCTTTAGTTACTAAAACCTGGATAACAATAAAAGAAACCGTAATAGATTTTTAAGCGGGATGCCAAATAGAAACACTTAATAAATACTAATAATCTTAAAAATATGCACTATTGATAAATTCACAAGTTTACAACAAGACAAACACATCTCTTACTGTCCAATGTGCAATTTTAAAAAATATACTGCGCTTTGTCCAAAAAACCGGTTAAGTGCGTGTCGGACCCGCGCACTGAGGGTTCCGTGCCACCCTTAACTAAATTCAGGGTCCACTTACTTTCACTTAACGAAAACATCACAATATATTGCGACGGCAAAAATAACTTTGTTTTTCATAGTGTTTGTATGAAAGACAAAGTTATATTTGCGGTTGATAAAAATGTGCAATATCTCAAAATCTACTGGTTCGATCTCCTTCAAACCAATTATCGTTGCAAGTTTTTGTTGAGATCTACATCATATATTTTTTTAAAAATTTTCACTTTCTTAGTTCAAAAGTTAGATGGGGGGGACGCCCATTTTACCACTTTGGAAGCGTCTATATCTCAAACCTTACACTTTTAGAAAAAATGGTTTTTGAAACCTCAGCATCATTTTAAAAGCCCTATCTATAGACACCCCACACGCATAGGTTTGAGTAAAAAAAATTTTTAGGTTTTAGTTTCATGTATGGGAGCCCCCCCTTAAATATTATTTTTTCTTACTTTTTGTATCTGAATCGGAAAGCGGTAAACAAAATACACCTACCAAGTTTCAGCTATGTGATGCTTACAGTTTCAGAATAAAGGGGCTGTGACATACGGACGGACAGACAGACAGACAGACAGACAGACAGACAGACTTGACGAAACTATAAGGGTTCCGTTTTTTTGCCATTCGGCTACGGAACCCTAAAAAGGCAAAATTTAATTCTGTGCTTACTCAGTTTGATACAAATTTTAATTTATTATTTTTAAAACATTAACATTAACAACTTGTGCCCTTATATAATATGCGAATATATTTCTTAAAAATTAATTTATCTGGCTAGAAACTTTTCAATTGTTTTATATATAAACTAGCGGCCCGCCCGCGACTTCGTACGCGCGTTTTAGTTTAACTCCGTTCCCATAGATCGTAGCGAAAATTTATAAGCCTATACGCATTAAACTATGGCCTTCCCTGATAAATTAGCTATCTATCATATTTTATAACCTTACCAATAGTTCCAGTGAGTAGCGCGTTCAAACAAACAAACAAAAACATCCAGTTTTAAAATATATACAAAGAAATGCGTACAGACAATAAATGTTATACTTTATGTACACACAACATGTAGCCCGGTATAATGGTCAAACTTACACAGGGATATTATTATTTTTATTTTACAACGAAATGGAAAGACTTCGTTCGCCCTATCGTCAATCGTATATTTATTTCAGGTACTACAATGACCAGGCTACTCTCTGCGCTTACACAGCATCATGTCACATACAGGCTGTGAGAGAAGCAAATTCCCTCAAGTCTTCTCTCGCTACCTTAAGAGTTTGAATTTTAGCTTTGTTTATGGTTATTGCTTATAGCGATCATACCTACTCTACTTTCTTGAATTCAAATCGTAAATTGAAAGGGACAATTCTATGTAAAGATCTACGCCACCATTAGCATCAACATCCAAAAGCCGTCCACTGCTAAACATAGGTCCCCCACGAAAAGTTTGCAGAAAAGTTACAGATTGGACACCTTTCGATCACAGGAGTAGCGTAGAATGTCCACCGACAATATGAACATACGATCTGCAATCTACACTGGACACAGACCGATTGATACCTACGCTGTTTAAACACAAAAAAATATTATTTACTATTCTAAAGAATAAAATCTCTCCTCCAGAGCAACATCAATAACAAACATGTGTCAAATATTCTGTCTCAGATTATGTCAAATGACAGTCAAAAATGAAATAAAAAATATTTTAATCGTAAGCAATAAAGAGTATTGACATCAAATTCGAAGCAAATCACCCCCATAATAACTTTGCACCCCTTTTTAACTTTTTAACTTTTTTTTTTTTTTTTTTTCCTTGTCACAGTTTTTTTTTTCAAGTTTTAGGAAGAGGTTAGTAGGTTCAAAGGTTAGTACCTATGGGAGGCAAATGTCATTTTCCTTCTTAAAATAGCGATTGCGAGCGCTTACTTATTTAACTAACTGCCAGTTCTATGACACAGTATGACACAATATGCCATTTCGTTAAGCGGTCGTCAGTTTGCTAATAAGTGCTCGAAACCGCTATTTTCTGCCAAACAACAATTGCTGGGGACAGGAAATTGTATTCAATCGTTGTCCTATTTTTTTTGTAGATTTATATGCCGCTAGATAAAAGCAAAGTAAATTAACAATATTGTATTAAAAATTCAATATATTTTTTGAAAAATGATATAGTCAAGTCTCTTAATGCTTTACTTTAATCAAACATAAAACGACTCTGGGGCAAGATACGACCGTGTCCTTTAAAAAGTAAGTTTTTTAAATGATCGAACCTGAGCTGGTTCTTAACAGCACACCAGGTTCGCCTCCTCCGTCCGATTTCCATGATCCAAATGTCTATCTCTAAAATATCTATTTAATGTAGATGACCCGGTGAACTTCGTATCACTTCGTGTTGGGGCGGCCTAATAGTAGTTTAGTAATATGGCAATACTGTCAGTGTCACTGTCACCTAACTTTTGAAGAAAAGATTGTTCAAATGTAAAAACAGAACTTATAGTGAACTTATAGTTTAACTCCTTAAATTGCATTGTCCCTTTTGTAATAAGTGGATGGAACGGCAGAACAAATAAAATACTACTAAGATGTGACGAATGCTACATCATAATCGGTAACATTCTGTTGCCAGTACTAAAATATACTAAAAAAAATTAAATTATACCAAAAATCTACTAAATTAAATCATTATTTTTTATTGCATTTGATAATTTAAATTATAACAAAAAAAAAGAAATATTCAAATTCCACCATTAGCGACGACGAAAAATAAAACATATTTAGAGCAAAAATATATGACTGAGTCGTGCCATATTTTATCCTAGGCTCTCAAAAAACAATAAAGTATAAAAATATTGAAAAGAAAGTCCCCGTGGAACATATTTATTAATTTGAATTCATATCTTTGGGCAATATTAGATATACTCTTACTAATCTGTGGGCAATATCGAGTCAATCTGTCATTGAGTCAAGTTGATCATTTTGAGCCAAATCTGACATTAAATTGAGTGAATGGTTAGAAATTGACATATCTCGTTATCGTTGTGGATAAATTTGTCCAATGTGGTTGGCATGTTAAGGAATATGATAAAATAGCATAGATCGACTAATTTTGTCATGTCGATCGAAAGAAATAGTGTGTCGTGCATGGCCTAACATGCACGGCACACTATTTCTTTCGAATTTTTTTTCAGTATATTTTAGTACTGGCAACAGAATGTTACCGATTATGATGTAGCATTCGTCACATCTTAGTAGTATTTTTTTACAACCAGTAGGCCTAACATGCATGACACACTATTTCTTTCGATCGACATGACAAAATTAGTCGAACTATGCTATTTTATCATATTCCCTAACATGCCAACCACATTGGACAAATTTATCCACAACGATAAAGAGATATGTCAATTTCTAACCATTCACTCAATTTTATGTCAGATTTGGCTCAAAATGATCAACTTGACACAATGACAGATTGACTCGATATTGCCCACAGATTAGTAAGAGTATATCTAATATTGCCCACAGATAATGAATTCAAATTAATAAATATGATAGGGATAAAAAATGATCCACGGGGACTTTCTTTTCAATATTTTTACACTTTATTGTTTTTTGAGAGCCTAGGATAAAATATGGCACGACTCAGTCATATATTTTTGCTCTAAATATGTTGTTTATTATTTGTCGTCGTCGCTAATGGTGGACGATAATGTTACACGGCGAAATGTCAAAATTCGATAAAAATATGTGTGGCATGTTAGGGTTTAATGATAATTTTGTCATATTTCGAATTTTGACAGTACGACATGACTTTCATAGCAGCCATGTTAGCAACTGCGGGTATGTCGATTTTTGACAAACAAACGCGCTAAAATGCCTCGATAAATTTTTATCACGGCGTGCATCTTAAGCCTGCTGCCTGTCATTAATTTGGTAAGATTGGCACCCGTCAAACATGTCAAACAACGTCAAACATAACCCATTCATTATTTTTATATTTTGAAATTTAAATACATGATGTTATGAACAAAGTTGATATTATGTTGTCGATTCAAAAGTCTTGTTTTAATGCGTTCTTCAATTCGAGTGGAACCGAGACTACAAATACCGTCAAATGTTTGACAGAAAGTAAGTGGTCAACTTTTTAAAGGGAAAATGGAATAGTCGTTTTACTCTATCTTTCTCGCAATTTTTCCTTATTTGCTCACCGTTTAGACCTACTCTGGCCTACGACAAACATTTTAAAACCAAAATCAGCTCAATCGGCCCAGCCGTTCTGGAGTTTTAATCAGACTAACGAACATCAATTCATTTTTATTTATATAGATATTCCAACTTAAGTTCCTACCTTAAACTTGTCTGTTAAACCAGCAAAATGTAATGAAAATAATAAAAACAACTTTATTATTCGTTTATCTTAATTACTTGACAAATTGTACATTGTGATTAAATGCGTTTGTTGTAATGGTTGGAATCTGTATCAATATTAAGTGTTTACAACCACAAGATATTTTTTGAATTATGGTAGATAAGTCTACATTAGTCCTCAGAATAATCAATTAATAATCGGAGCTTGATAATATTATGACCTCGATATTTATATCGTGATTTAAGTTGGGTTAGAAAATCCTTTTCAATACATCATTTAATATATCATATTAATTACCAATAACTTACACAATAAATACTCTTACGTCAACTTACATATTTAGCTTCATCAGCATTTCTATGAATTAAATCATTCATAATGGTTGTCATCAAATGTGTCCGTCAACAATGCACATCTGCCGTCCATAAGCTAAAATGCCGCTAACCGACAATTGGTCAACATTGACTTTTTAATACTATCTGGATCAGAAAAAAATTCGGAATCTAACACTGTTACCCATATATTTCTATCTTGCTTATTATTATTATTATTATTATTAATTTATTTTAATCAGGCAGCGGATTACAAAATGCAATACAGACCCATAGAATAAATACCTTACAGGCTAACATACATACAAAATAATAAATCGACACAATATTTTTTGAGATACTTTTAAATTACACGTTATTTCACGGGCGTGTTGCTTAGTTCCTGAGATAAAAAAAATAAGAATGTGTAACGGGGTTTAAGCTAAGGGAAGATAAATATGAACTCAAATCAAAGTTAATAACTAATTTATTTATAAAATATGAAAACGAAACTTACAGAATACATGAACGGGCCTTTAATAATAAACAATAGCAGAGAGTGAGATCGGGGGGTGGGGCTAGCAAAGAGAGGTCCCTATTACACGCAACGTATAGCACAAGCCGCCGCGCTGTTCGCTAACGACGCTGACGCGAGACTTGTACTTATACGTTACGCGGTTAGCCTATGTTCGAAGACCTGAGCGAACTCAACGACCGACCTAAGTCGATACAGAGGAGTGCACTCAGGGAGCTCCGAGCGCAGACTGGCGAGCAGTGGCCCGTGAACGCATTATAGGGCTTGGCGGGGCTTGCGGCAGCGGGGCAGGGGCGCGCTTCGTGAAGATTCGTCGGACTCCCGAGCGCGCACGATGCGGCGCCGCGTTACAGGCTCCCCCTCTGGACTCGATGACGCCCCGGCGAGAAGTCCAGTTGATGTGGTCATCTGCTTCTTTGGTCGTCCTCGTCTGCGCAGTGGTCGTTCAGGGTTAGGCAAGGAAAGGCCTGGTCCTCGGAAAGGGGTAAGCGCTGAGGAATGGTATATACTTACAGGAGTGTTTGGGTCAGATGGACTAGCTATTTCATAGGAACAGGGCCCATGTTTGCGAAGAATGACATAAGGACCATCACGACGGGGATGTAGTTTGGCTGTTTGATATCTGGCTGAACTGCTCAAAACATTAGTGGTCACTAACACGAGGTCTCCCGGCTGATATTTAGGGGATGGTCGCCGATGCTCATCAGTTGTCTTCTTTCTTATTTCTTCTTGTCCTTCTTGGACTTCTTGTGCTTTCTTTACTGTTTCTGATAACAAGATGAGTTTTGGTGTGATCTCAGGAATGAAATTTTCCGACAAGGCTATTTGTCTAAGATCATGCTTGACGTCATCATAAGTTCTGAGTTCTCGACCGAAGGTTAGGTATGCAGGCGTAAAACTAGTACTGGTGCATTTGGAAGTATTCATAGCGTACCTAATACTTGGAAGTTGATCTACCCATGAACGGTGGTCATCGCCTACAAGGATCGCCAACTGAGTTTTTAGGTCGCGATTCTTTCTCTCTACTGGATTTGTCTCGGGGTGATACACAGGTGTAAATGCATGATGTATGTCAAGACAGAAAGTCAATTTCTGCATAATCGCGCTAACAAATTGGGTCCCGTTATCGCTGATGACGCGACGTGGAATTCCGTACCGAAGGAAGAATTCGTTAAGCAAAACATCAGCGCATGCTTCTGCTGTTGCATGTTTAAGTGCAAACAGTTCAACCCACCGGGTGGCGACATCTTCAACTATGAATATCCACGTCTGGTTCTTCAAGGTTGGAGGCAGTGGACCAAAAAGATCAAAGCTCAAAGTTTCAAACCTCTGATTCATCACGGTAGTTTGTAGAAGACCCGCAGGTTTTAGGTTACTAGGTTTATAGCGCTGGCACTTAATGCAGTTTTTGACGTGTTTTTCAATATCTTTCCTCATGCCTTTCCAATAATAGCGTTTCGAAATGCGTTCGAAAGTTTTATCTACTACATAATGTCCTGCAGATGGATCATCGTGGTATTGTTGTAAGACTGTAGAACGCTCAGCTTGGGGAATGACTAATTGTCCAGTTTCACTATCGCTATCATGCATGTAGCGATACAACATCCCACTGCTTAGAAAATATCCTTTGTTTGACCAGTAAACTGCATCTTTATCCTTTACAGGCTTTTCAAGAGCGTTCATAATTTTCTTCACTTCAGGGTCAGCCATTTGTCCTTGTTGGGTTTCGGCTCCAGAGCATCGCGGCAGGTCAACAGAAATCACACAAATTTCGTGGTTGGTCTTCGCAGAGTCTTCACATGGAGGTCTGGAGAGGCCATCAGCAACAGTGTTCGTCTTCCCTGGTATATGCTCGATCTTGAGGTTATAGGGTTGTAGTTGCAGAGCCCATCTTGCAAGGCGGCCAGTGGGAGACTTGAGCGACATCAACCACTTCAAGGTTTGATGATCCGTGGCAATTATCACAGAAGACCCCTCAATGTAGCCTCTAAACTTCGAGACGGCCCATATTACCGCCAGAGCTTCACGCTCCGTCGTCGAGTAATTTCTTTCAGCTTTAGTAAGCAGGCGACTTGCGTATTCTACGGGGTGCTCATCAGCGCCCTCCCCCTGGACCAGAACAGCTCCCAAAGCGTAATCACTGGCATCAGTTTTAATAGTATACGGCTTACTATAGTCAGCCTGACGTAAAATGGGTGCACTTGTTAGGCAACGCTTCAAGTCATCGTATGCATTCTGTTGCTTTGTTCCCCAATCCCATGCTGCGTCTTTTCTCGTTAACTGGGTTCGTGGTTGGGCACATTTTGCAAAATTTGGTACAAATCTACGATACCATGAACACGTCTGTAGAAATGATTGCACTTGTTTCACATTTTTCGGTACAGGCAGTTCAGTTATAGCTATTACCTTTGCAGGGTCTGTCTGTAAACCGGAACGAGTAATTATATACCCAAGATATGGTACTTGTTCTTGGCAAAATCGGCACTTCTGCTTATTGACAACAACATTATTGTTTCTTAGAAGCTTAAATAGTTCATCTAGGTCTTGCAGGTGTTGATCAAATGTTGGGGAAATCAGGATCAGGTCGTCTAAATAGGCTAATTATTGTGCGTCTATTTGAATCCTAAGCCGATCAATAAATCTTTGGAAGGTGGCTGGAGCGTTACGCAAACCAAAGGGCATTCGTTTAAACTCGTACAGCCCGAATGGTGTAACAAATGCAGTCTTCTTCTGATCCTCAGGTCGTACCTTTATTTGCCAGTATCCAGCTTTCAGATCCAATGAAGTCATATAAGGAGATGGCTTAGCTTCATGAAGGAGATCATCTATTCGGGGCAATGGATAAGCGTCAGGTACAGTTATGTTGTTCAACTGGCGATAATCTATGCAGACTCTTACGTCACCATTTTTTTTAGGCACCATAACTACCGGTGCTGCCCATGGTGATTTCGATGCTTATATGACGCCTTCGTTAAGCATTTGGTTTATTTCCTTACGCAGTATTTCTTTACGAAGTGGCGACATTCGATATGGCGGTACAGCTATCGGTGCATGGGTTCCGGTCTCTATGACATGTTCCACTAAGGCAGCCGGTTTTCCATTAGCAGTGAAGACATCAGCATTTTTAGCTAAAATGGCTTCAAGTCTATCTTGCTGTTCTGTATCGAGTTGTGACCCATATTCTACTGACATCATGGCGATATCAAGGCTCGGCCCAAATATATTGTTGCTGTGTGGCGAGAGCTCCACGTCGGTAGTATTGATTGCCATCTGGGCATCTCTGAAGAGGGAACCAACGAATCTAGGTGAGTAACCATTCAGTTTTGGGCTCTCACGTGTCGGTGAAGCTGGAGGCGTAGCGAGTCCTATCAATGGAGGAGGTCCATAAGCTATTTCTGTATCTTCCTTCGTTACTGTTTGGGCTGGGGAAGGAGTCGAGTGCATTGGGCTTACCATTGGTTCCAATGCAGTCATCTTAACTAACTTTGAGATCGTACTCTTCATCGTGGTACTTCTCGTATTTGTTTGAAGTGCGGCCACAGAAGTGACCCCTTCGACTTCGTTGATAAGGTCAAACTTAGTACCAGGCTTATCTAGGAAGTGGTATAGTAGTTGGGGCAAGTTAAGGATGATGTTGACATCCTGGATGAAATCAACTCTCAGCAAAGTTCTGTTATCGTGAGACTCGGGCAAGACTATGAAATTTGTCATGACTGTCCTTCCGCTGATGGTGACTGGCACTGCACATCTTTTTATGAGTTGTCTACGTCGCAGTCCATCGGCCAATGTAATGGTTGCCGTCTCGGTATTGAACTTTGTTCCCTTTTGTTCCAGTATATTATAAAGAGCGTAAGATGCCACGCTTAACTTAGCTCCGGTGTCTAGGTGTGCTCGTCCTTTGACACCACTCATTTGGATATCGACCGTTGGTCGTAGTCGAGATACGGCAGAACGGCTGGGATCAAGTGCGTAGAAGCCCACTTCCACAGAACCTATCTTCATGCCTGCGTTACATTTTGTACATTTGCTTCTTACCACACCAGGCTCTCCGCAACCGTAACACGTGATCTTCGAAATTGGCACTGGTTTGTATTGGCTAGTGTTATGCGTCGATGTCTCCGGTTTCTGTGTATTGGCTTCCTTTTTCCGGCACTTATCATCTGTGTGTCCGAATGCGCGACAATAGGTGCATTGCACTCTTTTCCCTGTGTGAGAACCGGATTCAATTGGTCGATTGTTATAGCTTACTAGCGGTCCCAGCGAACTTTGTTTCGCCCCGGCTCCGTCCCGCCCCAGCCCCGGCCCCGTTGAACGGGATAAAACGGATTCTATGTCCTTCTCCTGGCTCTAAGCTACCTCCCTGCCAATTTTCAGCTAAATCGGTTCAGCCATTAGGCAGGGTACGCAAAATAAGTAACTTTTTTGGTTGATTTTTTACACCTTGTGTCCGAAAAACCCTAATATCCGAGGAACCCTACTTTTGTTCAAAATTAAATATAGCCTATATTACTCGTGGATAATGTAGCTTTCGAATGGTGAAAGAATTTTTAAAATCGGTCTAGTAGTTTATGAGCCTATTCATTACAATCAAACAAACAAACAAACAAACAAAGTTTTCCTCTTTATAATATTAGTGTGATGAATGAGCGTTCGGCAAGAACTTCTTCAATCTGACGAGCCTTTCGAAGGAATTCATCAAAATTTGTTACTGTATCTCGAGGTATTCTATCCCTTATATCCACGTGTAATGAAGAATACAACAAGTCTAAGCATTGACTGGTAAGGGGACTAGGTTTAGGTAATTCAGCCATAAGCGCGCGTTTCTTTGCGACGAATAGTTCTGTGCCCTTTGCTTCTGACTGTTTAATAGTGACGATTTCTTCGTAAATTTTGTATGCCGGCCTTTTAGGCGCAAACGTGGTGCGGATAAGTGCTAGCGCCTCCGACCATAATGAGATGTCTGATTTGACACCAAGCCACCATACCGCAGCTTCTCCAGTTAACAGAAGTGTGAGCCCTTCTATGGCGTTAGTGTCTGTGACATTTTCTATGCTTTTGAACGTCGTTATTGTCGATAAAAACGCTTCTACCAGAGATCAGTCGCGGGTCCCATCATAACGGGCAGTACAAAAGGCGAAACTACCAGGTTTCGGGGAGGGGGGTGGAGTGGATTGCCTACTCGATAAAACTCCTAGGAGGTCCCGAAACTGATCGTCCGTAAAACTAACGTTTGCCATATTTTCTCTATTACGCCTACTACGTCGTGGCAAGATTTTATATAAATCAATCTTGACGGCAAGATAAATAATAAAGCAATGTATTGATGCTAGCGGACATAAATAAATAAATATTTACCTAAAACGGGGCTCTAGCATTAATAAAAAAAGGAAAGGTAAAAAAAACTACGTAGGTACTAATAAATACACAAAATAAATAAATAAAAGGCCTCGCGTTGGGCTGCCAGAATTGTAACGGGGTTTAAGCTAAGGGAAGATAAATATGAACTCAAATCAAAGTTAATAACTAATTTATTTATAAAATATGAAAACGAAACTTACAGAATACATGAACGGGCCTTTAATAATAAACAATAGCAGAGAGTGAGATCGGGGGGTGGGGCTAGCAAAGAGAGGTCCCTATTACACGCAACGTATAGCACAAGCCGCCGCGCTGTTCGCTAACGACGCTAACGCGAGACTTGTACTTATACGTTACGCGGTTAGCCTATGTTCGAAGACCTGAGCGAACTCAACGACCGACCTAAGTCGATACAGAGGAGTGCACTCAGGGAGCTCCGAGCGCAGACTGGCAAGCAGTGGCCCGTGAACGCATTATAGGGCTTGGCGGGGCTTGCGGCAGCGGGGCAGGGGCGCGCTTCGTGAAGATTCGTCGGACTCCCGAGCGCGCACGATGCGGCGCCGCGTTACAAATGTCGTTCACTGCTTCGCCTAAGCGAAATTACAGAGCTACAATGCAGTTACATCAAATTACTTAACTAAAACGCGGTTAAGGGTATTTTACTTTTATCGGAGAAGATGATCTATGAAAAATTACAACAGTATAATGCCGTTATTAAAAAATTCCACTCAATACAGCCGTTAAAGTACTTTAACGATGATATTGCTTAGGTGTTCTTTGCAAAGCGTTAGCATTACATCTCAAGACTAAAACGCCGTTACGCATTATATTAAGCAAAAAAACCGGTTAAGCGCGTGTCGGACCCGCGCACTGAGGGTTCCGTGCCACCCTTAACTGAATTCAGGGTCCACTTACTTTCACTTAACGAAAACATCACAATATATTGTGACGGCAAAAATAACTTTGTTTTTCATGGTGTTTGTATGAAAGACAAAGTTATATTTGCGGTTGATAAAAATGTGCAATATCTCAAAAATTTTTTTTTAATCAAACCTATGCGTGTGGGGTGTCTATGGATAGGTCTTTTAAAATGATGTTG
This sequence comes from Pyrausta aurata, assembly GCA_963584085.1. Classification (NCBI taxonomy): domain Eukaryota; kingdom Metazoa; phylum Arthropoda; class Insecta; order Lepidoptera; family Crambidae; genus Pyrausta; species Pyrausta aurata. Next base: position 10,113,724 of record OY757262.1, on the reverse strand, counting down.
AGGTTTTTAAAACCATTTTTTCTAAAAGTGTAAGGTTTGAGATATAGACGCTTCCAAAGTGGTAAAATGGGCGTCCCCCCCTATCTAACTTTTGAACTAAGAAAGTGAAAATTTTGAAAAAAATATATGATGTGGATCTCAACAAAAACTTGCAACGAAAATTGGATTGAAGGAGATCGAACCAGTAGTTTTTGAGATATTGCACATTTTTATCAACCGCAAATATAACTTTGTCTTTCATACAAAAACTATGAAAAACAAAGTTATTTTTGCTGTCGCAATATATTGTGATGTTTTCGTTAAGTGAAAGTAAGTGGACCCTGAATTCAGTTAAGGGTGGCACGGAACCCTCAGTGCGCGGGTCCGACACGCACTTAACCGGTTTTTTAAATCTTCTTTATTGAAGTAAGGTATAAATATGACGAGCCGGCAAATTCTCTTCTTAGGTAACATAGTTGATTGTGTACTCGAGTTTCCGATGTTGCGTCTTTAATTTATCATCGCTTGCCGCGCAAACACAAAAATATTTAAGTCTTTACTTTTATTAGATTGCTGTAGCGTACTCAAAAAATCAATTTATGCAAATCCTTTGTGGCGTAGATAATTAATCAAATACGAAAACGCTCTCCCTATGGAGGAGCGCTGACACATTGTATAAAACAAAACGTCTCTCGCGCGTTCACAAATCCAAAAAAAACAGCTACTTTCTTTCTTCTTTCTCTTTGGCAAATGAATGACCAATTACAACGGCATTTGTATATATATTGCGTCCATATTTTAAATTTGCTTGTGTGCGTTAAGCGATAGTGGAAGGCGTCATTTCAGCTTAGACAAGCTTTACCTAAATAGAAAATGCTAATTTGGCTAGGTATACGTAAGCCAAAATATTATATTGTACACTACAAACTACTATTATATTTTTTCCAAATCATGTATACCAGAAAAGAGAGCATCATTCGTAAGAATACACAAAAATCAACACGATCTGTTAGAAATACAGACTTAAATACCTTGTACACTCGACCATACAGTTTTAAAGAACATGATGTGATTTTTGACTGTAATCAGTCAGGTATCAAACGACTGCCGGGAGTCGCATAATAATGGAATTTCTATTGTGTCTCGTTCACACATACTTGACGAGTTAAAAATGAATACTGCACTACTAATAAATCTTCACATATATTTTATGACTAGCTTTTGCCAGCGACTTCGTCCGCGTGGAATAGTGACTTCTTTCTCCCGTTTTTTACACATTTACCACTATATCTTTGCTCCTATTGGTCGTAGCGTGATTTTATATAGCCTATAGCCTTCCTCGATAACTGGACTATCCAACACAAAAAAAAATATTCAATTCGAACCAGTAGTTTCGGAGATTAGCGCGTTCAAACAAACAAACAAACAAACTCTTCAGCTTTATAATATTAGTATAGATTATGGCAACACTGAAAAGTGTTTAGAAGACATTAAAAAAATTCAAAATCAAAACCAGATCACTACTTCTGAGCATCAAGAGGTAGCATGCCAAACTGAACGATCAAAATGTCAACTTGTGAATGTGGGCTTTGAAGAGTGTAGTACTACTTTAGAGGTATTATTTTGTAACGAAGAAATGCCACCACCATCTGCTAAGCCAGAAAGCAGTAAATATTAAAAAGCCTAACACTAAAAATCCACTCAAAGTAAATAAGAAAGTTTTCGAAAATCATACAGACTTGATATCTTCACCAGCTTTAAATAATTTTACGTCAGGGTTTGCGAAATATACAGAAAATGCGGAAAATATATCACTATGCGAGTATGTTGGATGTTATTAGGAGGTATTTAGTGCTTGCGAGAAATGCTTTTGTTTTCTATGTTATACTCACTTCATTAACGAACATTCTTTCAATGATTGTAAAAATCATAATTCCAGTTACTTACAAGCTGACAAATAACGATATTAAAGAAAAAGTAAAAACAAATAAATTTTAAAAAAAGACAACATACAGGAAATCGAAACGACTCATTTACAAGAAAATAATAACAAATCCAGTAAACAGCGAATGCTAAGACGAAGTTATAGTTCAGATTAAGCATGGGCGTTTTCGTTTTTCTAGGCAAACCGTTAAATAACCGATATGTAGTATGCATATCGATATCAATATCCGTTTTCAGATATAGATATCAGATGAAACTATCCCGGGATTTATAATATACTAGCGGTCGCCCGCGGCTCCGCCCGCGTGGATGTCGGTTACCGCTGCAAAAAGCCTACCCAGGAAAGACACGGTCAGCAAACAAATGATTCCCATGTCAATTCACAGACACCGACACTAACTTCGACGAAGCAGTCACTATCCGCAGGCTGAACAGATTTTCTTTCTGTGGGTGTTAGTTGTTAAGTCCCGGAGTGCAACCCGTTGTTTTAGGATAGAAAACTTAAGCTATTATTGTAGAGCTTCTCTATACACAACATTTGACGTTACATTATTTTCTGGTAACAAAATATACTGATGCTCGGGAGCCCCGACCCCATGCGTAAAACATTCTTTTCGTAAATAAATTCCTACTAATTTGAATGTTTGGCCCAGGGATTTGTTTATCGTGAGTGTGAAAGAAATTTTTACTGAAAATCGCGCCGCGCGGGTACCTTACTCATAGATCTAAACTCCCCCTCCCACACGCTCACCGGGCCTTGGTAAAGCCTACTTCGCAACGGGCCGGCCGTGCAGCAGAAATCGTAATATGTATTTTAATTTCGCTATAACTTCAGAACCAAACGTCCAATTTAATATCGCTATAACTTCAGAACCAAACGTCCAATTTTAATCATTTACAGACCAAATACTATTTACATTAACTGTACTTAGTGATGAAATAATTAATTTTGATAAGGATTAATAGCATGAGTAAAATAAACGCGTTTAAATGTAGTCCAAAAAATAATCAAGATTTTTCAATTAAAAAAATGGTTCTTGTGCCTCACCCGACATAGATAGGTATAGTATGTCGCGGACTTTTTTGTAGATATTTATAAGATCTACAATTACTTAGAACATTTTATGGTTCTATCTTTAATAGTTTAGGCAGGGTACGCAAAATAAGTAACTGTTTTGGTTGATTTTTTACACCTTGTGTCCGAAAAACCCTAATATCTTACGGAACACTATTTTTGTTTAAAATTAAATATATCCTATATTACTCGTGGATAATGTAGCTTTCGAATGGTGAAAGAATTTTCAAAATCGGTCCAGTAGTTTATGAGCCTATTCATTACAATCAAACAAACAAACAAACAAACAAAGTTTTCCTCTTTATAATATTAGTGTAGAAGTGTAGATGTAGATGTAGACAATACTACACCTAATTAAACGTCTATTAACACTAATTATTTATTTTATACTTTATTGCACAACCAAAAAACTGTACAAAAGGTGGACTTAATGCCGTATGGCATTCTCTACCAGTCATACCTTTGGGCTAAGCAGAAATGATTGTGGGCGGTGCGACAAAGAAATGTATTTAATTATTAATAAGTATTTAGAATATATATCAATTAAAAATACATAAACAATCTATTACAATATAATAAAAACAAAACAAATACAATAAGTAATGAATACAATATACACTAACATAGTATTACATATACATACACAATACAAGCGATATAATAAATACATTAATAATAAATAAATACATATATCTATATATACTTTAATATATATTATGACGAGGATGTAAAAGACTATGGATGATGCAGCTATGTTGATGTTTCCGCTATATGAAGAAAGTGTGTACGGGCGAGCCTCTTAAATGCGAACTTACTGGGAGCCTGTTGAATATTTGCCGGAAGGGCATTCCAAAGACGAGTGGCTTGGACGAGAAAAGATTTTGAGAGGAATCCTGTGCGGTGAAAAGGAGTAGCGAGGGAAAGTTTATTAGAAGAGCGCAGCGGACGCGAGTGCGTTTCACTGAGGAAGGGGAACTGAGATTTAAAGTAACTAGGTGAATTAGGGTCATTTAATATTGAGAAAAGCGTGCAGAGAATTCTGATTTTACGTCGAAAGTGAAGAGCCGGACAAATTAGATGTGATCGAATTTACGAAGACAGAAAATAAAGCGGATGCCAGAGTTGATTAGACGGTCAAGCTTGTTTAAAAGAGATTGATTTAAATCAGGATAGCACACATCAGCGTAATCAATCAGTGGAAAAACTAGAGATTGAATCAATGAAATTTTTGTTTTAACGGGGAGGAAATTTTTATACCTGAAGAGCGAACGCAACGTGCCCATAACCTTCCGACTCACCTCTGAAACGTGGACATTCCAGCTTAGCGTTTGATCTATGTGAAGACCGAGATTTTTGACGCTAGCACAATATGATCCCATATTGTGCTAGCGTCAAAAATGAACCCCGTTGAAGCAAACCGGAGCTACGTCAGCAATATCAATAAGTGACAATTGCCGCTGACTGCTGATAATAATGGCTTCGCATTTAGAAGGATTAACAGCAACACCGAAACGATTTGACCAGGTCAGTATATGCTGGAGATCGATATTAAGATTTACAGATTTTACAGAGAGATTGTACAGCCTGATTTAAATCGGTAGCTCAGCATTGCTGGTAAAGCTGCAAGTCGTCCGCATACAAATGGTGGGAGGAGCCAATTTCGTGTGTTATGGAATTTATGAAAATAGAGAAAAGTAAGGGCGATAAAATGCCTCCCTGGGGTACTCCGGTAAGGAGGTCTCGCCAAAGGGAGATGGTCTTATCCACACAAATAGCTTGCTGTCGCCCTCGTAGGTACGCGCCAAACCAGTCCAGAACATCGGAAGATATAATAAGGATAGCTAAAAGTGAGAGTAGGACGTCGTGGTCAACAGTATTAAAAGCGTTGGAAAAATCGATGAGGTCGAGCACTGTAACTTCGCCACGCTCCATGCCCTTCCGAATGTCCTCGGTCACCTTTAGTAATGCGGTGCTGGTACTATGGCCGGGGCGAAAGCCAGATTGAAATGGGCTCAGAAGATCATTTGTGAAAACAAATTTGGAAACTTGAGAGTGGACAACAGCTTCGAGAACTGTAGAGAGGAAAGGGAGTATTGAGATTGGTCTGAAATTATTCAAAGATGTAGGGTTGGGAATTTTGGGGAGAGGGATGACAAAGGCTTTGCGCCACACAGTGGGGTATGATCCAGAACTGAGAGAGTGATTAATTATGTGGGTTATGTAAGGGAGAACTACATCCAGAATCATCATGATCATAGCCCTACTGATATCGTCAGGTCCAACAGCTCCAGACTTGATCGCGAGGATAGATTTTCTTACCGCATCGGTGGACACCGGGTTAAAAGAGAAGGGTTCGAGGTCAAGACGACGCTTGCAAGAAATTTCGGAAATAGTACTGGATCTAACTGTCGCGTCCAAAAGAGAGGCAGAAGAGAAATGCTTATTTAAATCATCGGGCGAGATAGACGTTGGAAGGGGCAAGTTAACTTTACCCTTACCGATTCCCAGGGTGTTGAGGAACTTCCAGACGTCTGCTGGAGATGATTTAGAAATATTTTCATGAAAATAATGCCGTTTGGCTGATCTCACCATCCGATTGCAGCGATTCCTTGCAGCCTTGAAGTTGTTCCAGTTCAAATCAGAGCGGTCGCGTTTGAACGTCCAAAAAGCACGGTCACGACTAGTCATAGCCATGCGCACCCCTTTAGTGATCCAAGGGGCTGGAGGCCTCTTGAGTTTGACAGGTCGAACTGGCGCATGGCTATTAAAAAGCGATAGTACATTGGCATTAAAAAGAGCAACTTTATCATCAATCGAGACACTTTCAAGAACTGACCCCCAGTCGAGGGCAGCCGCGTCCGCTCTAATAGCTTCCACATCAATCCGAGAAAGATTGCGCATGTTCACGACAGTGGGTTTGAGTTTGGTGGTGTGGAGTTTATAGGAAAGGTAAAGAAGATCATGGCGGGAAAAACCAGGAGCGAGGTGCTGCCCATGCGTTATTACGTTGGTTGGAGAGGACGTGAGAATAAGGTCATTCGTCGTTAATTATCGAACGCGAGCCCGCTGTGCAACAACGTTAGTCATTGCTCCCTGAGTTTTTATTTATTTATACGTAGTAAAACGTTAAATAGTACGTAAATTAAAGCGTAATTTTAAAGCCTGTGTAGTGACTGTCAAAATAAAATATGGTGTGACTGTATAGTGACTGTCAATATACACCGTGCTTTTTTAACCGTCTTACACCCGAAGCCCACGTAATGTAACCATCTTAATAAACCTCTAGGACATGTTATCTTTTTTATTACACTCCACATAATTTTGGTGTAAAAAATATTTAATAGTAATGTTACGTAATGTATCATCCTGTTCATAATGTTTACGTTTTCAACAATGCATTCCTTGACCTTGCCGCCTCCACGCGTTCCGCACCGTAGCCAATCTAAGACAGTCCACGTGGATCTCTGACTAATCATGCGCTAGCGCAATCTTTTGTGACGCCCACCGCCTCGCCCCTTTCTATTCGTGCGTAAAACTATGTCAGTAGTGCTAGACAGCCGAGTGAATAACCCGCGCGTAGTGCTCGTTACAGGATGTTTCGTACTAAATTGTGCTGATATCTTCTTTAATGTCTTAGGCTTTAAAATCTTAATAACAACCAAGTTTTATTTAACGAATGACATGTAGTTATTAGATACTTTAAGTGGCCTTCGGCTGTAAGACGGTTAAAAAAGCACGGTGTATAAATATTCCGCCGACCCCGACACCTACCTCACATAACATCACTGGAATCGTGCATACGAACGGGTCTCGGTGCGGCTGCCAGCGCGCATCGTGCTTATCAGCTAAGCTACGTCACACGGCCCGCCTACTAAGGTACAAGCCACACTTTAACGATACGAAAATATTATTAATTAAAGTTGAAATTTGTCATTTGTGTCATCATGCCAATGCAGCGATCACCATCTAGTAAATCATCCTCATCTAATCCTGATTTGACTAAAGAATCGAGTGTACCGCAGAATGCGTCACAGCGAAAACGCAAGCAGCCTGACTGCGAACTGACTGAATCTTTTAAAGAATTTACTAATGTGATGCAAAGTATGATCAAAGATTTGAAAGAGGATTTAAATAGTAAAATTACCACGATCAGTGTAAATATTGATAGTATGCGGTCTGACTTGGATGGATTGTCTGGGGCAACGATGGAGATTAAGGAAGAACTTGCGTCTCTGCGTGTTGAACAAATTAATTTAAATAAAAAAATAAACCAAATCGACAATAAACACGATAACTTACAAAGAGAAGTGATCGAGATGCAGAGCTCATTGGACTTTGCCTGTGACATAGGTGATAAATTGGCACAACGCGTTAATAAGCTGGAAACTGAGCATTTAAAGGACAATAAAGCCACCGCAATTATATCTTCTCTTGAGTCGAAGATTGAAGCTTTGGAACAGCATGCCAGGAGCTGTAACATTGAGATTTGTGGTGTACCAGAAAAAAGAGACGAAAACTTGATGGATATAGTGACTAATATCGGTAGTTACATTAATTTACCCATTCAGCAGAGAGATATAGTTAGTATACATCGTGTTCCACAAGCACAAACCCAAGTAAATCGCCCAAAAAATATTATTATGAAGGTTTCCTCACGCATATTAAGGGACAACATGCTTAGCACATTTCGCAAGGTTAAAGGTGTAACAACCAATGATATCGGCTTCACTGGTGTGCCTGGGTCAATATTTATGAATGAGCATTTGACGCTGGAGAGGAAGAAGCTTTTTCGTGACTGCCGTGAAACTGCGAAGAAGGAAAACTTCCAATACGTTTGGGTTAAGCATGCTACTATTCTTGTGCGCGAATCTAACAATCATGCAGCTATCGCTATGCGAACCCAGGCAGACATTTCTAAGATCAAAGCCGGCTCCAGTAAAAAGCTTAGTGAAACCTAATAGTTTAGTTTATATATTTATCTTCTGCCATAAAATATTGTTCTCTTCTGGTTTTAATCGTGTACTTGTTCCATGTCGTCGTACCAAATTTGCTTATATTGTGTCAGTTTTATTCAGCAAGTGTATCCGTAGTTAAATTATTGCTAGAGATATTTTGTTGTCATATTGGAGTTGGGAGCGTATTTAACCATCCGTTTTGTACTGGATTTATATACCTCAATTATCACATATTATTATCACTTAGAATGAGGTGTTCAAATTATACTTCAACGGTAAAATGCATTTATTTATCTAATGTTATGAATGGCTAATTTAGTGTGTTATTATCAAAACTGTAGCGGTATTCGTACTAAATTACATACGTTGTATATGAATATTTTATCTCACGCATATGACCTTATTATTCTGACGGAAACCTGGTTAATACCTGAAATTGATAATTGCGAATTTATAGATCAGCGTTACATTGTATATCGTTGCGATCGTAATCGTACGTTTACGAACAAGATGGATGGGGGCGGTGTATTGGTTGCAGTCCTAAAGAGCTTAAAACCTATGGCTATCATATCGGGGTACCAGAACACTTTGTTGAATAGCATCGAGCATGTGAGTATTTGTCTTCCTAGCTCATGTGGCTTAAAGCGACATGTCGTTGCTGTAGTTTATATACCTCCAAAAACTACATCTGAGACGTATTTAGCTTATTTTGATTTAGTAACAACGCTTCTTGACGACACCTTCGTAGTAAGTTTTTATCTTTTTGGGGATTACAATTTACCTGAGATCATATGGGTTCCTAAAGACTCATGTTCTGGTGCCTTGTACTTCGTTGCATCGACTGAGCGATCTACCCATCTGTCCGACTTTATGTCACTTCATGACGCGAGTCAATATAATTTCATAATAAATACACGAGGTAACATCTTAGATTTGTTGATATCAAATATAGAATGTAGTATAACTCCACTAACAAATACTCTTTTGCCTAAGGTCAACCATCACCCGCCATTTAGTGTTAATTTCGTATTTAATACCACACCATTACCTCCCATGCGTCGTCGATCACTTGTTAAATATAACTTCCACAAAGCTAATTACGAGTCTATAAATGAAGATCTAGATAAATTGGATTGGTCATCTTTACTTAACACAAGTAACGTGGAGGAAGCAGTCGATATTTTTTACAATTTAGTTTTTAATATAATCAAAAAGCATGCCCCACCAGTATCTTGTAGACCTACAAGATACCCGGTATGGTTCACATCCTCCTTAATTCACATAGCTAAGAACAAACAAAAATCATGGGTTAGATGGAAAAAGTACAAAAATACATCTGATTACGAACAATTCTCTATGTTTAGGCAACGTTTCAAATTGGAATCTCGTAAATGTTTCTCTAGATATATTGGCTCATTTGAAAACAGTATTCGTAGTAATGTACATTTTTGGACTTACATTTCAAATAATAAAACTTCATCTAGTGTTCCCTCACACATGTGTTATAATGGGTCTTTAGCCAGTGAACCTGATACAATCTGTAATATGTTTTCTGATTTTTTCCACTCTGTATACGAGCCATCGACTCTCAGTCTTACTACAAATCATCCGTTATAACTGGTTTTAAGTCATGTTTAGTTAAAAACTGTTTTAAATTTAAAAAGGGTTTAGAACAGTGTTTAACATTTTGTACCACAAATAGGTATTTGGGCAGTGTTTAGCTAAACACCAGTTTTAGATACAAACATTCATTCATTCACTCAGTTCATTCATTACATTTCCTAGTATGCAGGTTGCATTCAACACACTTCAGGGTAAATGAACAACAGCTTCTTGAAATGATGGCTGAATAGTAACAAAACCCAAATCTTAAAAAAAAATTGTAATGACAGAAGAGAAGAATGAGAAGAATCTGATTTGTTTTGACTTTTTCACAGGAGTTTGTAAAGAGAGAGCGCGTTTTCAATTCATTTGTAAAAAGTCGTATTTTGTTGCGTATTGACTGATTTGTTTTCAACATGAATCAAAAAAAGAAAGATCGCTCGGACAATTGGACAAAAGACGAAAAGGTAAATCAAATGGATAATAATAACTACTACATAGTCGCCGTATGTGGGGTTTGGAAACGTGATATGATAGCATTGTAATTAATTAATTTGATGTCACGCAGCCTACGCGTTAAGAAGCGCTTGCAAAAATTCAACAGGACTGTTAATGTGATGGTGGCCGAGTGGTATAGGCATACGCCCGGATTGCGTAAGACACGGGGTTCAATTCCTCGTCTGTCACAGGTTCACAGTTGTCTTTTTACAAGTGCAATTTATATCATTAAGTTTGTATGGTGACAAAACATTATAAAAACAAAAATAAACTATAGCATTGTAATTGTTTATTTTATTTCAGGATATCCATAAACAGCTTATACAAAGTTCGAAAGACGTGGTAGAAAACAGAAACACGGATACCAACACAAACCGTCATAAAGTTGCTGAGTGGAATTTGATTTTACAAAACTATGTCTAAAATAGTGTCTAATGTCTATAAAGTTTTGTTTGTTTGTTGATTAAGTCCAATAAATAAATTGTTGTGAAATCAATCATCCATAATATTTTCTATAGGAAAGCACGAATTTGATTTACCGCTAAACGAAAGTCAAGTTGTCAAATGTCAATCTGTCTATTTTTTGAGGTTAAATACAAGATAAAATAGGGGGGAGGGTGTTTAACTAAAACACTGTTTAAAAGAGTGTTTTAGCGCCAAAAACTGATTTGTGGTAAGGATTTTCTTAAAATCTTGTTAAACAGTGCCTAAAACTTTGTTTAAGTGATTTGTGGTAAGTCTGTTAGTCTTTAGATAATTGGTCTGCTGAGCCCTCGACATCTTCTCCTAATAATAATATACACTTATGCGATCTACATTTTAGCCAAAGTAAGATCCCGGAAGGCTCAGGACCCGATGGGCTCCCGGCAATTTTTCTGGTTAAAACTGCTGAAAGTATAAGTAAGCCTCTTTATATTATATATAATCAATGCATCACAGCTGGGATTTTTCCTGAGATCTGGAAAAGGGCTAACATAGTGCCTGTACATAAAAAAGGTTCAAAGCATGAAGTGGAGAATTATAGACCAATATCTATTCTGTCTGCCTTGTCAAAGCTTTTTGAGAGACTGGTTCATAATGAAGTTTATCCAGTTATACATCAAAACATCTTTAAAGAACAACACGGCTTCGTTAAAGGAAGATCCACTGTCACTAATCTTTAATTCTATGTTTCTTTTCTCTTTGAAAACATGGACAATAACACTCAAACAGACGCTATATATACCGACTTTCAAAAAGCCTTTGACAAGGTAGACCATGAAATTATTTTAAGGAAAATTGCTTATAATGGCATTCGAGGTAATTTGTTGAGATGGTTTTCGTCATATATTATGAATAGATGTCAAAAGGTCGTTATAAACGGGTTTCAATCGCAAAGTATTCGTGTAACTTCTGGGGTACCTCAGGGGTCCATCCTTGGTCCCCTTTTATTTATAATTTTCATTAATGACATTGGACAGTGCTTTCACAATTGTAACTTTTTGATGTATGCAGATGATTTAAGAGTCTATAAATCCATCACATCCATCTCTGATTGCATTTTATTACAACAGGACCTGAACAGACTATCTCAATACTGCATTGACAACAAATTGCATTTGAGCTTGTCCAAATGTAGTCATATTTATTTTTCTAAAAAACAAAATATTATAAATTATGACTATTCTCTTTGTAACGTTTTATTAAACAAAGTCACATCAATGCGCGATTTAGGAATCATATTGGATAACTAGCTTTTGCCTGCGACTTCGTCCGCGTGGAATAGTGACTTCTTTCTTCCGTTTTTTACACATTTACCACTATATCTTTGCTCCTATTGGTCGTATGGTGATGTTATATAGCCTATAGCCTTCCTCGATAACTGGACTATCCAACACAAAAATAATTATTCAATTCGAACCAGTAGTTTCGGAGATTAGCGCGTTCAAACAAACAAACAAACAAACAAACAAACTCTTCAGCTTTATAATATTAGTATAGATTATGGCAACACTGAAAAGTGTTTAGAAGACATTAAAAAAATTCAAAATCAAAACCAGATCACTACTTCTGAGCATCAAGAGGTAGCATGCCAAACTGAACGATCAAAATGTCAACTTGTGAATGTGGGCTTTGAAGAGTGTAGTACTACTTTAGAGGTATTATTTTGTAACGAAGAAATGCCACCACCATCTGCTAAGCCAGAAAGCAGTAAATATTAAAAAGCCTAACACTAAAAATCCACTCAAAGTAAATAAGAAAGTTTTCGAAAATCATACAGACTTGATATCTTCACCAGCTTTAAATAATTTTACGTCAGGGTTTGCAAAATATACAGAAAATGCGGAAAATATATCACTATGCGAGTATGTTGGATGTTATTAGGAGGTATTTAGTGCTTGCGAGAAATGCTTTTGTTTTCTATGTTATACTCACTTCATTAACGAACATTCTTTCAATGATTGTAAAAATCATAATTCCAGTTACTTACAAGCTGACAAATAACGATATTAAAGAAAAAGTAAAAACAAATAAATTTTAAAAAAAGACAACATACAGGAAATCGAAACGACTCATTTACAAGAAAATAATAACAAATCCAGTAAACAGCGAATGCTAAGACGAAGTTATAGTTCAGATTAAGCATGGGCGTTTTCGTTTTTCTAGGCAAACCGTTAAATAACCGATATGTAGTATGCATATCGATATCAATATCCGTTTTCAGATATAGATATCAGATGAAACTATCCCGGGATTTATAATATACTAGCGGTCGCCCGCGGCTCCGCCCGCGTGGATGTCGGTTACCGCTGCAAAAAGCCTACCCAGGAAAGACACGGTCAGCAAACAAATGATTCCCATGTCAATTCACAGACACCGACACTAACTTCGACGAAGCAGTCACTATCCGCAGGCTGAACAGATTTTCTTTCTGTGGGTGTTAGTTGTTAAGTCCCGGAGTGCAACCCGTTGTTTTAGGATAGAAAACTTAAGCTATTATTGTAGAGCTTCTCTATACACAACATTTGACGTTACATTATTTTCTGGTAACAAAATATACTGATGCTCGGGAGCCCCGACCCCATGCGTAAAACATTCTTTTCGTAAATAAATTCCTACTAATTTGAATGTTTGGCCCAGGGATTTGTTTATCGTGAGTGTGAAAGAAATTTTTACTGAAAATCGCGCCGCGCGGGTACCTTACTCATAGATCTAAACTCCCCCTCCCACACGCTCACCGGGCCTTGGTAAAGCCTACTTCGCAACGGGCCGGCCGTGCAGCAGAAATCGTAATATGTATTTTAATTTCGCTATAACTTCAGAACCAAACGTCCAATTTAATATCGCTATAACTTCAGAACCAAACGTCCAATTTTAATCATTTACAGACCAAATACTATTTACATTAACTGTACTTAGTGATGAAATAATTAATTTTGATAAGGATTAATAGCATGAGTAAAATAAACGCGTTTAAATGTAGTCCAAAAAATAATCAAGATTTTTCAATTAAAAAAATGGTTCTTGTGCCTCACCCGACATAGATAGGTATAGTATGTCGCGGACTTTTTTGTAGATATTTATAAGATCTACAATTACTTAGAACATTTTATGGTTCTATCTTTAATAGTTTAGGCAGGGTACGCAAAATAAGTAACTGTTTTGGTTGATTTTTTACACCTTGTGTCCGAAAAACCCTAATATCTTACGGAACACTATTTTTGTTTAAAATTAAATATATCCTATATTACTCGTGGATAATGTAGCTTTCGAATGGTGAAAGAATTTTCAAAATCGGTCCAGTAGTTTATGAGCCTATTCATTACAATCAAACAAACAAACAAACAAACAAAGTTTTCCTCTTTATAATATTAGTGTAGAAGTGTAGATGTAGATGTAGACAATACTACACCTAATTAAACGTCTATTAACACTAATTATTTATTTTATACTTTATTGCACAACCAAAAAACTGTACAAAAGGTGGACTTAATGCCGTATGGCATTCTCTACCAGTCATACCTTTGGGCTAAGCAGAAATGATTGTGGGCGGTGCGACAAAGAAATGTATTTAATTATTAATAAGTATTTAGAATATATATCAATTAAAAATACATAAACAATCTATTACAATATAATAAAAACAAAACAAATACAATAAGTAATGAATACAATATACACTAACATAGTATTACATATACATACACAATACAAGCGATATAATAAATACATTAATAATAAATAAATACATATATCTATATATACTTTAATATATATTATGACGAGGATGTAAAAGACTATGGATGATGCAGCTATGTTGATGTTTCCGCTATATGAAGAAAGTGTGTACGGGCGAGCCTCTTAAATGCGAACTTACTGGGAGCCTGTTGAATATTTGCCGGAAGGGCATTCCAAAGACGAGTGGCTTGGACGAGAAAAGATTTTGAGAGGAATCCTGTGCGGTGAAAAGGAGTAGCGAGGGAAAGTTTATTAGAAGAGCGCAGCGGACGCGAGTGCGTTTCACTGAGGAAGGGGAACTGAGATTTAAAGTAACTAGGTGAATTAGGGTCATTTAATATTGAGAAAAGCGTGCAGAGAATTCTGATTTTACGTCGAAAGTGAAGAGCCGGACAAATTAGATGTGATCGAATTTACGAAGACAGAAAATAAAGCGGATGCCAGAGTTGATTAGACGGTCAAGCTTGTTTAAAAGAGATTGATTTAAATCAGGATAGCACACATCAGCGTAATCAATCAGTGGAAAAACTAGAGATTGAATCAATGAAATTTTTGTTTTAACGGGGAGGAAATTTTTATACCTGAAGAGCGAACGCAACGTGCCCATAACCTTCCGACTCACCTCTGAAACGTGGACATTCCAGCTTAGCGTTTGATCTATGTGAAGACCGAGATTTTTGACGCTAGCACAATATGATCCCATATTGTGCTAGCGTCAAAAATGAACCCCGTTGAAGCAAACCGGAGCTACGTCAGCAATATCAATAAGTGACAATTGCCGCTGACTGCTGATAATAATGGCTTCGCATTTAGAAGGATTAACAGCAACACCGAAACGATTTGACCAGGTCAGTATATGCTGGAGATCGATATTAAGATTTACAGATTTTACAGAGAGATTGTACAGCCTGATTTAAATCGGTAGCTCAGCATTGCTGGTAAAGCTGCAAGTCGTCCGCATACAAATGGTGGGAGGAGCCAATTTCGTGTGTTATGGAATTTATGAAAATAGAGAAAAGTAAGGGCGATAAAATGCCTCCCTGGGGTACTCCGGTAAGGAGGTCTCGCCAAAGGGAGATGGTCTTATCCACACAAATAGCTTGCTGTCGCCCTCGTAGGTACGCGCCAAACCAGTCCAGAACATCGGAAGATATAACCTTTATTCCCGGTGTCCACCCCCTGCTTGTCCCCCGCGGGTGGACAGAGACACAAATATTTTATAAACCTCTCGTTGTCCCCCAGGGGTGGACAGCGAGAATTAATTTTAGATTATTTCCGCTGGCCACCCCGGGCGGACAAAGACACGAGTTTCATACTACTACTCTCGATGTCCACCACCGGTGGACAAAGCCACTACTTAAATAAACATTCTCTATGTCCACACTTGCTGGAATTGGGTGTAAATAATTATCACAAAATTAATTATGTAGGTAAGTATTTTAATCATATTATCGATATCTTTTACTTTTACATTTTTTACAAATAATTATCACATATATACAGGGTGTTTCATGTAACGTGTCAAGCCGATGCGTGGTAATAGGTGAGTACCATACCTATCCATTTAACCCCCATATATGTTGGACAAATATTTATAGTTTAGGAGTTATAATTTTTTTTCGATATTTTTCATGATGCACCTAGACGATACTTTAAAAAATTATAACTTTTTTTTGGGTCCACTTTTCTCAGATATTTTGATCTCAATAGAATGCCCATTATTTTCAAAATTATGAGTAAAATAATCGCCATCCTAACTTAGACACAAGATACAAAATTATTGATCGATACTAAAAAATTTTGCATTAAGCAGAACCGAATAGAATTTTCAACATAAATTTAAAAATATAAAAAAGGTTTTCCATAATTTATGACTAATTTTAAAAACTGCTTGACTTTATAAACTTTCATTACAATACAAAAAACTATCTACTTAATGGGTAATTTTAAGCTTAAATCGGCCGTTGAATGTGGCATATCGGAAATATCTTGATTTTCATCATTTTTATTTTTATTGTTACCTTTGCATATTTTTATCAAATCTGATATTTAGTGTCCCTCTATGTTTAAATAGAGCTTATTTGATAACAAGTACATACATTATGTACCTACTACTATCTTTAACCACGACCATATGAGTTAATGAGGGATCCAAAATTGTACTTACATTGCACTCAAATTTCGTACTTTATCAACAACAAATAAACAAGAAACAATTGAAACTAATACATGCATCATAAAAATCATCTACAACCCATTTATTCACAAACTAAATCATTTCCTCGAGGCTTGGGAAAGCTAAACTAATCCTTTGAGCTAAGAACTAGCCAGCTTTAGCTTTTTGCCCAAGCAGAATTTTCATTTTGGGTCGGGCTCAGCCCTTTGAGGGCTGGAGCAGTTAGTGATTATATGTGATTGCGCCAAAATAAAATGCTGCTACTGCCAATAATTATTAGTGCTCGCTAGTCCCTACCTTAAAGGATTAGTATAGCTATCCCACGCCACAAGGAAATGATTTAGTTTGTGATTAAATGGGTTGTAGATTATTTTTACGATGCATGTCTTAGTTTCAATTGTTTCTTGTTTATTTGTTGTTAATAAAGTACGAAATTTTGAGTGCAATGTAAGTAAAATTGGATCCTTCATTAACTCATATGGTCGTGGTTAAAGTTAGTAGTAGGTACATAATGTATGTACTTGTTATCAAATGAGCTCTATTTAAACATAGAGGGACACTAAATATCAGATTTGATAAAAATATGCAAAGGTAACAATAAAAATAAAAATGATGAAAATCAAGATATTTCCGATATGCCACATTCAACGGCCGATTTAAGCTAAAAATTACCCATTAAGTAGATAGTTTTTTGTATTGTAATGAAAGTTTATGAAGTCAAGCAGTTTTTAAAATTAGTCATAAATTATGGAAAACCTTTTTTATATTTTTAAATTTATGTTGAAAATTCTATTCGGTTCTGCTT